>JARFOC010082940.1:0-14485 GCA_031763485.1 Osmoderma eremita
ATATACTTTCTTCTCAGAGGCTGGTTTCTATTCCTGTTGTCATACACTCTTCGTGTTTGAGCTTGTTGCTGTCTGTAGACGAATATCGGTCTATATTCCGCTTCTGCGGTATCTAGTAATTCATTATCATTGTCAGATATTTCCACTGCTGTCGTAAGGGGTGTTTCTCCACGAGGTTGCAGTGGTGATGATGAGAAGGAATCAAATGCATCTTCTAGGTTGCTATCTAATGGGTTGGCTTCGGTATTCTGGATGATGTATTGGATGGCGATGAAGATGATGGTTAAATGAATCTAAAGTCATGAAATTGATTTATGTAAATGTGATGATGTATAAGGGCCGACAAAAAAGGGGAGAAGGTATAATGGAATATTGTGATAAGTCGATTTTGTTTAGATTGCAATTTTTAATGCTTGGTTTCATTAGAGAAGTTTGATGATAAGGAATAATGGTGAGAGCATTTACTAGCTAATGCTGTCGTCAAAGATTAAAGAAGTAAAGACAGGATACGTGGCGACCCTGTCCATTATAGCGCTACCTAAGGTCTCGCCTGTTAGGTGAAGAGTATTAATAGCCAGCATGTTAATTAAATCAGTCAGTTACATTTCACTGACATCCATATAGAAACCCAAAGTATTTGGGTAGATTCTACAGTATATTCTTCGATTTTGCCATTAATTTTTTTTTAATTCCTGAATTTTTAAAAGCTGTTGAAGCATTACATCCATCGATGAATTTAAGAACTCGCCTTTTATATTTGGAAATAGCGGCAAATTCAAGTTTATTTCAATAGGAACAGCTGATTAAAATAATAGATGATTATACACTGCTAATAATAATAATATCGGTTTATTTGCCCATCAGGCCAAGGGTCAATTACAGGACACATAAAGAAGTACAAATACATATATCAAAATACAATTAGCTAACAATAACAAGAAATACAATTTTATGAACCATACGATTACAAAAAAATAAATAAAAAAAAGAAGTAAGGGCAATTAACTCCTAACACTACCAGTGAAAACGTTTGCATAAAACAGATTTGCATTCTGAGCCATGTGGGTAAGTGGAGCTTTGAGAAAAAGATTAGTTTTTGGGGTGGCATATGAATATGTTGACACAAAGCGTGACGACACCCTAGGGACATTAAAGTTAACATTAGACAACAGGTCTGAACAGTCAACAGTACCATTCCCAAGTCTATGCAAAAACTGTGCACTATGAGATGTTCTACGCTGAGCCAGGGATTGCATATTGTGCTCATTTAATAGCATATTATAGTCCGTATTCCAATCAGGATAATTTCCAGATATTTTAAAAGATAAAAATTTCAAAAAATGTTTTTGAACACGTTCAATAACCGTGTTATACGTACTGTAAAATGGATACCAGATGCTTGATCCATACTCTAATTTACTGACAACAAACGCAAAATATAAACTTTTAATAACTTGTAGATCGGTAAAATGTTTGGACGCGCGGAAGATGAAACCAAGAGTATGAGACGCAGACAAACACATACCCGCTATACGCTTATCAAACACCAAACAAGAATCAAATAGCACACCGAGATCTGTCATCTCAAAAGTTCTTCTCAAGATTTTCCCATTAATTGTGTAATTGAAAGAAAACGGAGCATTGCTACGTGTGTAGGACATGACAAAACATTTATTAACATTCACAGGTAACTTGTATTTCTCAGACCACTGCATAATAATGTTAATACCCTCCGGAAGTTGCAAGGCATCACTCACATCAGAAGCAGGCGCATAAATCTTATGATCATCTGCATATCCCAGAGCATTGCAAGGTAAGGAAACAAGAAGATCATTGATGTACAAAATAGATAACAGCGGACCCAGATTCGATCCCTGGGGGACACCAATGGATTAATGGCCGAATATGTATGTGCAAAATTTAAAAAAAATCAACAACATACAATTTATTTCTGACCATTTATTTTACGTAAACTTGTGTGAAAATTTTTGTGCGACCGCCATTAGCTGTTGGCGCAAATTGATCGACTCTATTGATGAACTTAATCATCCTGGTAACGGGTTGATACAATATTTAAAAAATTAAAAACACAAAATAGTTTATAAACTACAGTAAATAGGAAATATAATAAAATATAATAAATAAAATAAATAATACAAGCGAAGCCTATAAAAATATATAAAAATAAATATTGATTTTAAAAAAGAATACAATGGCATCGAAAGCAGACTATTTGGCAGATCTTACTAGTCGATTTCTCTGTCCTTAAAACAAAGCGGGAAATTCCATTTCCTTCTTGCACGGCTTCTTCCTATTTGGTTTGTAATTTTGGTTTGTATTTGGTTTGTAATTTTGGATTGTATTTGGTTTGTAATAAGGGTATCCATAGGATGGGTAACCATACGGATAATAGTTAGTATCCTTCCTTCTCGAGGGCTTGTTTCTGTTGTCATACACCCTTCTCCTTTGAGCTTGTTACTGTCTGTACACGAACAATGGTCTGAACACAAAGTTGGCTGTCTCTAACAGTTCGTCATCATCTTCAGGCTTTTCTGTTATTGTTGCAAGGCTGGCTCCCGGGTTGGGGTTTGCTTCAAGTTCGGTGTTTTCAGGCTGGACTGTTGATGAGGGTGAGGCGGTGGCATTTTCTGACTTGATTCCTATCGGGTTTGCGTCGATTTGTTGACTTAGATATTGGATTAGGATAAAGATGGCCACTAAATTAATCTGTAGTTACAATGAATTCGTAAATTATCGCGTAACGCACAACAAAGTAATAAGAATGCATAAAATAGCAAGGTATCGCAAAACAAATTTTATGATACATCATAATCTTGTGAAAATGATATCCATTTCATCATGATGATGTCATAAAATGCATTTTTCAAAGCTTAAAAAGATAGTTAACTTGCAAAATAAAGCTTCATTTAATTTGATCAATATCAGTGGATAAAAGTATAATTTTATATTTGGAATCAATATTCTTTTTGAACCAGGGAAATAGCAGAAAGTTGTGAGAGGGTGGCACACAAACTTATTTTGGTATTTATGGTATTCAAGCAAAATATTTTTATGCAATTTTATATTGTAGTAACCTTCAAAATTTAATTTGCTATTTGGATTGATTAAAATTTCAATTTCCCATTCAAATTGTTTACTTCCGTAGTTACCTAGCTATCTAGTAAATAAATGTAACCAAAAACCCCCAAAACAGTTGTAGTTGCTATGGCATTTTTAGGTTAGAACCTATATGTCAGTTTGACACACGACAATGCTTGCCAGGTCACTTTAGGTATAACGGCTTTTGCTTCATTTGCTAATTGGTTTCGAAACAGATTTTTCACACGTTTTCTGGCAGTAAGATCTTATTAAGTGTAAATCTAATAAAAACCACCTTCCTGTCGTACATTTAGAATCTATCGAATATATTTTCTTATTGTTAATTATAAAAATGTATAAATATCTCATGAAAATTAATAAAATAGTACACGTCAATGTAAGAGAGCCTATTATTTGTAAAGTTCCTAGAGTCAATTTCCTTGAAGACGCACATTTTTAAAACACTTCGAGAGTTGTCCACTTTTAAGATTCATGTTGTTATCTCAACTACATCGTTCAATTTCTGAGGAAAAAATCCAACACACGCAATAAACATTCGCAGAAGCACTATACAGCCTTAACTCTAGTAGAAACGGTTGGAGCGATATCGTGTTGCTTTCCTCCCAGACGCTCTATCCCTTTTCCTCTGGTCATAAACCCTTTGCCTTTTGGCCTGCTGTTGTCTGTACACGAACAACGGCCTAAACACCATGGCTTGTGCAGTGTCTAGCAGTTCGTATTCATCTCCAGATTTGCCCCCCACTGTTGTAGCTAGGGCCGGTTTGCTATCTCCGGATTGTAATACCGGCACTAAAGAAGCATTCGTTTTGTTTTCTAACGGATACGCTTCAATGTGTCGACTGAGGTATTGGAATAGGATAAAGATGACTGTCAAGTCAACCTGAAGTGACAAAATAATTTTTTATTATCGTTAAGGTATCCCCGAACAAAATTATGATGATGATACCAGTCGAGTAGTGGCTGTGATGAAAATGTAATAAGCACCAGCGATAGAAAAAGCGTAGGGAACAAAGAAAATGTTAAAACAAAATGAAAAAAAAAACTATGCAAAGGAAAGAGATGCTTTTGTATGCCAGTTAATAATATTGCAATTAATGATTTTTACTCTGACACTTCGATGAACAGTTGCAAAAATGGTGAAATCCATTTTGTACGTGGCGTTACATTGAGGGACCAAAATGAGGAATGGTAAAAGGGTTTATATGAATTTTAATCGTGAATAATTATGAATGTCAAACACATCAATAACCAGAAAAAATCAACGAAATAAATGGATTTTCTTTTATAAAGTGTATTCTCCAAAATTCTCATCATAATCTACCAAATATAGTATTAATTGATCTCACGTTAATGCTTCCTGCAATCAAATTGGTCATTCCAAAGTTAGCAAATTATATACAGGCAGATCAAAGATGCATTATTATTATTGACAAATTAGGAAATATCCAATGCTTTTTAGTGCCGACTTATTATCAGGTAACCAAATCAATTGGTGCTTGTGTAAAGTAGTGCCACGAATATCTTTTAACCCTGCTGTACTGTTCGGGTCTATTTGACCCGAAAAAAAATTCGGTGTCGGACTTGAGAATGGGAATCCACGTATTCCCGAAACACGTGTCGTCCCGAATTAATTAATACTTGTGCGGGAGGAGTAATCCGAACAGTGTGTTTATCGAAAGAAATATTGTTGGGAATTTTGAAATAAAGTTGTTCTATTCGTTTTTCCTAACAAATTGTCTTAATAATATATATAATTGCAAAATCAACAGGTGGTTTTGTTTTGAGAAAGTAACATAATAATTTTGCATCTACTAAATTGTCGATAAAAGATGTACATAAATATCTGCGTACGAATCTCAATAGCAATTGTTGTTGCAAAATTCTTGTTTTTTTAATATAAAAATCCAAACAGTACGCAACTGTTCGAATATGTAATCTAAGTAATCTAAAAGAACTGCATTCATTGTTACGCTGTTAGAATCTTTCTTGAATAAATAGGCTAACCCAGAGTTGCCAGAACTTTTCACACTCTACCTTATAACAGGAACTCTGAAAAGAGGTAACATAGTATTAAAAAATACTACCGAAAGTATGATTTGTAGGCATTCACTAGTAGGACAATTTTTACAAAGTTGTTCAGGATAATGTGCTAACGTTGTTGTGTGTATGCATAAATTGTAACTAAATCTGATGCAATTTTATAATATTTGATACAAATTGTTGCCGTCACTCTTTGTCTGGTAATTTATAAGAAAAAAATTACAATTGCGTCAATTATCGCAACAATTTTTTTTGTGTGAAGGTTAAAAAGATCCCTCGTGTGTATACCTTTAGTTAACTACCGAAATTGGTTCCTACAAATTGGTGGTTAAACGAATCGACGAATTTATTCATGAAATTAGTAGTTTTAGCATCATCTAAGATGTAAATTTAATAAGTTTCACATACCCTTTTGAACTTGGCGGCAAGTCGAATGGTCACTAAGCAAGTCGGTCATTAAGTGAGACGCGCCTGTATACGAAAAATACATGTTCTATTTTCTATTTTGGTTGCAAATTTCATCCTCAATTTGAGACACAAATACTGAACATTTGTTATTATTATTATTATCATTATTAAAAAATAAATGAAATTTGAATGAAAATTTTCATTTTATTTAAATAAATAAATAAATGCGCTTACCCTGATGCCCCGAACGGGCCGCCACTGTTTAAAACTCAAGTGCAGTTCTTCCACATTATTCAATTGTATTTTATACACCTTACTTTTTATACGAAAACATAACCTTAAAATACGGAGATTGCTAAAGCTGATATTCCATAAACGCACGTGTTTTGCACGTCGCATTCTTCTGAATATACGAATTCATTATGGAGGAAAAACAAAAGAACGTCCTCTAATCTGCGTTTGTATCGTGCCCAATTAAGTCCTCATTAGCATACGAATTAAAACGGACGGAAACCATTGAGGGACACACCGGGCTTAAAATTAGAGTGGCACTCAGAGGCGATGCATATTGTTCACGTTAAACGGGAGAAAGCTCGTCCACTGACGACGAAACCTTCGATTTAAAACAGAACCTTCAGAACCGTTAGCCAAACACTATTGACGTTACTTTACGAGGTACTTACTGTATATAGGTATTTACAATGCTTTTGTTGTTATAACAGGCATCAATAAATCTAAGTTGACATCGGTATAAATTTACTCGGAGAATAAGTGGGTTGTTTCTGACAGAATTTGGAAAGAAGAAAGTGTAGACGCTATTGAAACTGTTTTTTTTTATCTTTGGGATATGCCTTAAAAATTGAGTTTTCGTGTTGTTTGCTGCGAGAAAGTGTTTGCATTAAGTAAATAAAAGTGGAGTTTCTACCTAACCATGTATTTGTAACTTACAGATGTACATATTTGTAATATATGATAAAAAAACATTTACAACATTAAGTCTGTAGAAATGTTTAACATTGAATATATTTTCTTTAATAAATCAATATTAAAATTATTACCTATTTACAAATTTTCTTCACAAAATATTGCAAAACAGAACGAGCTCTAATACGTTTTCCTATCCCTTTACCCGCTGTCCCTTTATTTTGTAACATACATTAGAAGTTATTGCAGATGTAGTATATTCCAAGTTTAGGCCTAATATTCCTGGGTATTTCCAATATTAAATCTTTTACTCTCCCATTTATAGTACAATTACATTTATTCCAGAAAATTTTGGACATTCAATTTATATAATGGAATTCCTAAAGTTTGTGGGTAGCGATAATTCTAATTTGCTAATATTAGTTTTCAAGAAAAACACAATATTTTGCCAATGGTACATACAGGCACAACGGCTTTTATAGTTAAGCGACGGAAGCGAACGCATTTTGGAGGGTTATTCTTTTACATAAATGGTATTTGGTATTATTATTTAACATGACAAAATAATTTTAAAAAGAAACAAGATTTTTTTATATATAAATTACATTGTAAGCATTTGTAACGTGTAAATAGATCCGGTGTATATATAATTTTTTAATGTGTAAAAATTGATTATTAATGGCATAAAATGATGAACTAAAACATGCTTAACAGGTATCTTCGGTATATAGAGCTAAAAATTTTTAACTTGCAACATTAGTTTTATCCACCTGTGATTCATTAAAAATACTTCTCGTGAATATATGGAAACGATATTATTTTTTGAATTACTGGCATCTTTAGTTAACTTTTCGATGCTCTCTGTCCAACTGCAAGTGCCCCAAGGGCCGCTTAAAAAAAATACGGTTTGGAGCGCCGCATTTTAAATACTTCCTATGCAACTTTATCAGTGAGTTTTAATAGGTATGGTATGCAAAGAAAAAACGCCTTTGTATTATTATTTTAATTTTTTAATTTTTAATTTATTGATTTATTCAAAAAACATCAATTTACAAAATATCGATGTGAAGTAACAAGTACCCATTAAAAAATCACGAAACTTTCTGCGATTCAAAGCACGATTATAATAATATTGGTTATTTTAACAACCGCTTTCATGACATTCATTTGACGTAAGGATTTTCCACATAGGGCCTCTTGATGAACAATACAGTGTATCACAGGACAGTTGATGTTGTTTTGTTTCAAAAGTCCTGCAAATCC
Organism: Osmoderma eremita; assembly: GCA_031763485.1. NCBI lineage: Eukaryota > Metazoa > Arthropoda > Insecta > Coleoptera > Scarabaeidae > Osmoderma > Osmoderma eremita. The sequence continues at coordinate 7,756 of JARFOC010082940.1, forward strand.
AATTTCAGTTCCTATCATAGCTCTGGCTCCAGCAGTGACAATATAGGAACATTTATCGAATCCCCCGTAGTCTGACACCACCTTATTTACCGCTTAAAAAATATCCGTACCTTTGGTTGTACCATGGGGTTGTACAATTATTAACTAACTCTGCCCGTCCCGCTTGACGCAATCTTCTTATATACGTGCGCGTGGCTTCTCGAATATTAGAGGGTGATCGAGCAAGATCGGTCCGATTTCCAGTAACTTCGCAAATGGCGTCACATGTATTTTTATTTGTGTGCATATTTCATATTTGAGGCTAATTTATATATTTAGAGGCCCGCTCGCCGTGTCGCAAAAAGTGACGGCCTCACGTTGGACAGTCCTGATCTATACCATTTAAATTAATATAAGTTACCAAAAACAGTATAGGAACACATAAATTGCATTTTATTTCGGTGCAGTTATTTAGTTTTTGTATCTTTTTCGTTTTACTCGTGTAACCAACGCCTGTAAAAAAAAACGCCTAGGAATTTCGCAATAAAAATACACTGCGAGCAAAAATGATTGATATTAGAAGTTCCAGCTGGGATAAAATTATGTCAAAAACATATTCCAGATACCTATATTTCTATAGGTACTTATAAGGAGCGCTGGGCTGCAGCGCTGACTAAAATTTACAAAAGCAGTAATCAAAAATAAAAAGGAATTTCTAAAATTACTTCTTATATACATAAACAGCATAAAATTTCGCACCATTATATTATATTTTTTAAATCTAGACATTACATCGCTTCTGCACAAAAATAAATGCAATAATAAAATTAATATAATGTTCCCGAGCGGAAAAGCCCTTAGCCCCGTTTGAATTGGTATACAGCGAATGGGGCTGCCGACATCGTAGCACCGTTTAGTTGTGCCTCGACGCGCGATGGGCGTGTGTCGTTTTAGTCAACAGCACTGCGTTATATTGCGCAGATTCAATATAAATTCGATTGAAGGACGTGTAAAAATACCTTTCCGAAGACGGAGATTTGAAGGAAAAATGAAATTAAATTATTAGGGCGACCTACGCCCACAAAAAGTCAAAATGGACAAAACAAAAGCAGTTTGTAAAAAGTCAATTTAATAACAAACATTGACGAAACAAGATCATGAACGTTGTTAGTCTCAGGAAAATCGGTCGAGTAAACATTGCCACACAGGTAGAAAGTGCTTAGATACAATGAATTCAGAAACACAATGAACAGGTAGAGAAAGCAGATAAATTTTGTCATCAAACAATCCTGGAAATTTTAGCGGATTAATGGATTTAATGAGCAGGGTGGATTGAGCAATTCTGGAACATGTTGAGAACGATAATGTTCTTAATTTTTCATTCTCCAATTTATAATTATTTTTGTGCAGTCCTTACTCCTAAAGACTTACACGCCGCCACTGCTATAATTACTCATTAATGGAAGACAAAGGACAGAAAGCTTCAGACATCAAATGCGGCTAATTACTTCATCTATCATTGTTGCGCTTGGTTTTTATGAAAAAAAATCGTATTTTATCCCTTCTTTCACAAAGGTAATTTTACAACTGCATGTGTGTTTATTTTTAACACAATGTTTAATTATAACGCAAGGTTTCTCTGAAGAACTAGCAATATATCATTTCTTTAATAAGAATGGCCAAGTAGATGTTATCTCTATACAAGCTACACATTCGTAGTACATTGAATATTTTCCAAGAATTTTCTTTTCGGACTCATTACCTGGAACAGAATAATTAATAGAATAATTATCCTGGCTAATTAATAGCAGAAAATATAAAACTCCCGTATAGGGTGGTAAATTGAAGAATTGTTACGAGTTTATTTTTAAATATGTATCATTGCAGTATTGTGCATCGTTGATTCTGTATCGATCTCAAGTTGCCAACGGACGATGAGGAAGATCGTATGTTAGTATAGTTTGGAAACCGTCGACATAGCAATTACGTCACGGTATAGTACATAATAATAGATTGCCGTGGTAATGATGACAGGGATATTTGAGGTGGTAGCGGGAGCAACCATGCAAATAAGAATAAACAAATAGAAAAGTTAGAAAAGCAAAGTCTATGAGTGAAATTAAGAAAAACGATATTAACCCTCAAGTACTATCTTGTTTTCAGGTAACACAACTGCTATCGTGACATTCCACTTTTTAAAATTTTGTTAATTATAGTTTTTTTCCTGCTTTTGAACCATTAGTGTCTTATCTTGCCATAGCTTTAAGAAAAAAAAAATTTCAAAACAAGAAAATTTAACATTTTAGGAAAATATAAAGAATATTCTCTCCCACAAAATTTTTTTACAAAGGTATCTGTGGTGTATTTTTAAGATGTCTTCACTTTTTCTGCTATTGGAAACCATGATCTTATTCCCTGTAAAAGAAAAATGGCATCAACATTTTATAATAAAATTCTGTTTGTTGTTGTTAAACGTTGTGAAACGTACATTTTATATGACAAAAATCATGCTGTTTTTAATGTACTCAGATTTTTACAAAATTCTTACAATTTACCTTTCTAAACGTTCTCTGTATTTTACGAGTAACTCGGAATGATCCTTGCAGACATGCTGACGACAATTATGGCACGTGGTTTTTATTTTCTTGTTTTTGCTTCGTCCGCAGATGTGACACCTTTTGTAGGTTCTTACAGGTCCTGCTTCTTGCGGCTGTTGTTGTGGTGTTTCAAAACCTAGTAAAGTTTTGATGATTGATTTTAGCTCAGTTGACAATTCTTTTTTTTTTTCGTATCTTCTGTTTGCGTGGTCATTAACGAGTTCTCTTCCTAACCGAATATAAAACTCTCTTTGTGTCATGTGGACTGAACCGTGTGAAATGGCTAAGAAAATTGCATAACTGTTGATACGTGAAATGTCTAACATTGCTCCGAATATAGCCATTGGTCATCGCCTGGTTCGTCTTTGGCAGGAGTATGTCAGACATTTCTGATCCAAAGCGTCGACTCCTTCTTTGGTTCCATTGTAGAAATTTATCATTTCTGGTTTCCCATTTGCTTCAATATTTCCATTGTGATGCATAGACGAAATCAACAAGACACAGTTGTTCTTTTTTGGTACAAAGGACACTAACGTATTAACGTGGGTAAATCGAAATTTACAGAAGTTTATTAGTGGCTGTTTAGTTTGTAAAAATGCAGGTAGAATTTCGCGCTTATTCTTACGAAGTGTCCCAACATACGTCATACCAACCCGTTTCAATCCATTCAATAGCTCTATAGAAGGAGACCAGTTATCTCTTGTAACATTTCGATTTATGTTCACGATTGGAGAAACTAATTTTAATACACTACGCGTTGGAGCCGAAAGTTTATTTGGATTGAAATCAGTTATCTTTCCTGTATAAACAAATGGATTTAATAGATAATGCGTTTTTGTATCACATAAGCACATACTCTTATTGCCATATTTTTTTGGTTTAATTTTGATATATTGGCAAAAAGAGCAGCGGCCTCGAAATCCAACAAGCATTTCATCTACAACTGCATATTCACTGCAATTGAAATTGTTCGTGCAGTTTGTATTGAAAATTTCATAAATTTTCAATACATTTTCAATCTTATCATCATTGTCAATCCTCTTCCTCCTAGTTGTTTGATCGTCAAATCTTAGCGTTGCCAAAAGAAACAGAAACCGTTGTTCAGACATAACACCTCCAAAAATATCTCTTCCCGTACCATCCGTTGCAAAAAGACTTCTAGTATCTTCGTGATTTGATTTGAACACTCCTCCAAAAATTAGAAGTTGCTTTCAATTCAATCATGTCTACATGTCCCACATAACTAGCCGTTGGTCCGTAAGAAAAACTCGATTCCGTAATTTTTGCATTTGTATGTTCTAATATTTCATTTAGGATTTCTTCCGTAAGGAAAAGAGACCATCCTTAAGAAGGTGTTGTAGAAGGAGTATTTTTGCTCCTGGTCGATGAATCACTATTTAGAGGATCTGGTACGCAAAACAGCAGGGGAATTTTTGGACCACTTACACCGATTTCGTCCATAAAAGTAACTTGTGCCTGTACTGACATTACCCAAAACTTCTATTTTTAAATACATCTTTAGGTTTTTGGATATTATTTAAATAAGTTACAATTTCTTGAATAGGTCATTATAATTAAATTAGCAATTGTCAGTTAATTGTCAATCAATTGTCAATTGGCCCGGATTGTGTCAACTTGACATAAATAAAAGGAATTCAAATTTATTATTATTATTAAATGTCATTATTAATTCAATTACCTACCAATTTGTAACATTGCAATATAGGTAAATAGGTAATATAAAGAATATTACTATATAAATGTAATATAATGCATTACATTAATAAAAATTGATTAAAGGCTTTGAAACTTGAGAGGGGGCTGGGGGTAAATAAATGTAAAAAAATTGTGAAAAGGTTAAGACTGATGACCCTAATTCTTGAAAATTTTTCATAAATAACACTAAAATCCTTAAAATTTCAAATTATTTTCCAGGCATACATTGTAGGTAATTCTACTTTTACAATATAATTATATTATTTTTGTACTATTTAATACGACAATCTTTAGTGGCATTTGAGAACAAAAAAGTTATCCAGGAGTATGTATTAACCAATAAAGCATAAAACATGTTCCTAATTCAGAATGAAAATTGAAGATTTTTGTCCATCGGGAACACGTCCTATCACGTTTGCATATTTTCCTAGAAAGTCACTTAACCTAACATCGATTATCACAAAATTTAAAAGGGAACCAACAGGCTATATTTCGCATTAATATTCATAGAGAAAACCTTGAAGAAGAGTCGGCGTATTTTCGTTAGTAAACGGCGTTCTTCCGACGAAATACGCCGAGAAGAATAATAACACGATGGAAGTAAACAGGAAAATTTATCGGTACCGGGTCTGTTGTGGACCAGCTGTGGCGGCGGCATAGCGTGGCATAACAGAAATATTTGCGCGAGAAAAAGAAAGGGGTTTTACCGTACCTCTCCGTGTGGATTTAGGACCGGGCTCCTATTTGTACAAAAGACCCCAGTTGCCGTTGGATCGGGTGGGAGGAGCGGATCCCGGTTCGCCGAATCTAACTTAACAATGCCGGAGAACTTTCTAAGCTCGCGATTAGGGCGACGCTTCCGAAAGAATTCCCCTCGTATATTCGGATGCTGGTGGTGGCGGATTTTACACCATTATTTGGATGTGTTTTTCACAAGGGACGAATAGGATTTTAGGTAAATTTTTAAGAGAAAATAATGAAAAACAAGTAGAGCTTATCATATAAAATTGAATATACGAAAAACAAAAATGGTAAAATTTTAACATCTACTGTGGAAACACACATCGATCGGCATCATAACTTTCCGGGAATATAACTCAACTGAGCTCTATGCTAGCATAAACGACGTAAACGTAACTATAGATCGTCTCAACTTGCGAATGCAGTACAGAGCTTATGAGAATTCGATACATCGTCGAATCAGCTCTACATTATTACTTCCGGTTCCATTTGGATTTCTGACAGTTAAAATGCATATTTTGAGGAAAACAGTAAAATATTTTTAAAAAAACATATTTTTTTATTTAAGAATCAGTGAAAAAGCCCATAATTTTATTTATTATTACTCAACATCAACGTAATTTACATTTCGAACATTTATTTAGGAATTAGGGTATTACACAATTTATTAAATTTAAAGTAAAATATATAATCCTTTAAGAAATAATAGTTTCCACTTTTGTCACAAAAATAGCTGGAATCATACAAATCCCTGTATAATGCAATAATATTTAAGAAAGGAACAGCAATTATACACACATATATATGTCTTATTTCAACTTTTAGTCAGTCGATAAACCAGTTTGATCTTGAGATGATGACGAATCTATTACATGAATAATAAATTCTTCAATGTCATCTTGCAAATTATCCACCATCCACAGTTCGTCAATCCCGCTTTTATCATACTGCCGTTTAATTTGTGACACGCAAAACAGCAAGTTCCTTTTTAGCATATCGTCAGTAGTTGGTATTTGTTTTTCACGGAGCCAATCAATGATATTGTTTTTTCTCCATGTGCCGTTGGAATTTTTTCTAATTCTTTGCAATAATAGGAAGCATTATCAAGAACAATGATTGACTTCTGCGATATATTTAGAAGCAATTTCTTAATAAACCAATCATCGTATGTGTCCGAATCCATCTCACGATGAACATCAGTAGTGTTTTTCTTGTATAGAAATGTATATTCTGTACCAGGAACAAATCCCTTAGCATCACCAGCATGAATTAATGGAAAACGGGGTCCAAGCCCGGTTGGGAATTTCAAACCAGTAGTTAATGCTTGGATAAAAGCTTGTCGACTATTGTGAATGTGTCCAAGTTTTATTTACTGCATGCCCTGTATTCACATACGATTCATCAGTATATATTATAGTTCGACCTGAAATAATTAATATAAAATACAAAATAGGATACGGTGGCCTACAATAGTAAAAAAATAAAAAATAAAATACCCTTACCACCTCGATGAGTGAAGAACTCCTGGATACGTATTTCGGCAATATCATAATTTACGAATAGCATACAAAACAAATAATTCTTTAAATAATCTTTTAGGAAATGCCAAAGATAAAATTAAGGTACATCAGAAATCAGGTATTTATGAAATAAATTGTAAAGAATGTAATGTAAAATATATTGGGCAAACAAGACGA
>JARFOC010082951.1:0-14484 GCA_031763485.1 Osmoderma eremita
GTATCCAGGAGTTCTTCACTCATCGAAGTGGTAAGGGTATTTTTTATTTTTACTATTTTAAGCCACCGTATCCTATTATTTGTATTTTATGTCGGTGTATAAAACAAAAAAAAACATTAGTTACGGCAAATGTCGTATGGTTTACGGTAAATATCAATATAATAAATGTAATTATTTTGCTTTTTCTAAGCAATAAAAACTATATAATCAATAAAAATGGTACAATTCAGCCAAAAACAGAGAATTGAAGTGTTGGTGATGATTGGCTATGGCGATAGAGCACATCAAGAAGTGTGTCAACTTTTTAGAGAAACATGCCCGGATCAACCCATAAAGCAATCAACAAGTAGTAGGATTGAAAAAAGGTTTCGGGAACATGCCGTTGTATAGAATCTTCCAAAAACTGGACGATGAAGACGAACAACTTTATGTGCTACTAGAAATTGAAAACAATCCACATTCAACTAGTAGAAGCATTGCTTTGGACCACAATATAAGTCACCAGTTCTAAAACTTAAAAGTTCAAAAATTTCGCCCATATGAGTTGCAACTGAGTCATAGGATGAGAGAGAATGACTTTGATCGTAGGCAAGAATTTTGTGAACAAATGATGGAAATTTGCCTTCGCGATCCAATGTTTTCTCAGCGTGTTTTATTTTCGGATAAAGCAACATTTTGTTTAAATGGAACGATCAATAGACAGAATTGCAGATATTGGGCTAGGGAAAATCCCCATTGGATGCAGAAAATTCATACCTAATATCATCAGAAAGTTAATGTTTGGGCAGGAATTATTGGCAACGGAATTCTATGTCCATTCTCTTTTGAAAACAATTTAACTGGAGATAGATACCTGCAATGTTTACATTTGGAATTGATGCATGGCTTAGCTGCTTTTTTCACCAATGCAAATAACCCTTAAGGAGAAGAGATGCGATGGCCGGCTAGGTCTCCCGATCTAACGCCATTAGACTTCCTTTCATGGGGGTCCTTAAAAAGTAAAGTGTACAACAATCGACCCGACAATTTAGAAGATCTCAAGCAAAGAATTCAACATGAGATTAGGTTACCTGCCACTTATTTTTAAGGCCGAAATCTATGCCATTGAGATGTGCGCAAGAGAGATTTTGAATAAAAACCTTAAACACAAATCAATGTATTGAAAGCATTGGAGGCGCACAAATGCCACTCTAAACCGATCTGGAGCTGGAAAATCTGGGTCACGGGTCACTCCCTCTTGCGGGGTGCTTCCGACAAATTTGCTTCTGGTTAAAACAGAAAACCCAGGTGGATGACATTCCTACATCAAGTAACTCAAGTAAGTAAGTACCTGTCACTTTGAACATTTAGTGTAAATGTAATAAATAATAAACAGATTATATTTGTTATGTTGTGTTGCCCGGGTAGGTATTATCGTATTATAATTAATTTGTAGACGATGTTGCTTCTGTCTTCAAAGCTAAAAAAGTACAAAAGTAATTTTGTATTTTTGTCTGTAAGATAAATATTGGTAAATAAATGAATCATTTATTTATTCCTTACGTAAGTTCATATTATTACAACCCTATTACTAACCATAAATGACGTTACCTTACCAGCTGATAATGAACAGAGAAAAAACAAGAAAAAATGACGACTTGCAACGCATCACAGAAAACATGATGTTTATTTGACCAAAGATTAGATTAGATTAGACGCGCATGACTTGGATTTGGATTAATTTATTATATACAATAATTGTATTATAAAACCGACCATATCTAGTAATATAATATGTCAAAACGACATTAGATAAACAATTCTTAATTGCTTTTGCATTACCAACAATAGCTTGCATACGGCATGCTACCAGGTACGACGAATAAAAGGCGAAAAAGAAATCCAAGCATTAATCCTAAATATAATAGGAACAGTATGGACGTGGATAACGCTTAAACCATGTGGCGTTTGGGGGGAGTCGCGATGATGAAGTAGGTTATTGCCGCATGATACATGCGTAGGTACGTCGGGTTAAATTTTCACTTAACCTCCGGGAAATTGCCCTCGCCAAAATAATAATCCCGATTCTCGGGAATAGCGGTGATACGGCAAGAGGTATGTAGATTTCCACGGACGTAACCGGAATGGAGGTGTACAGTCTTGATCAAAAAAAACAGATTATGTGAAGGTTAATATGTTAATTAAAGTCCTTGAATTTGGTTGCCACCTTTCGTCGTCTAAAATTTAAACTAACTAAGAGTTGGTAACAATCTAGTAACATTTTTGGTTGAAAGTTTATAATTCCGTGCTTATTTGCCGAAAAAAATCGCACCGTTTATGATTTGCGAGGTTAATAATAATAATAATATACTTAAATCCCTTAGACTACATTGTAGCGTTGGATATGTCAACAATATTAATACATGTGACTAAAAAGGGTAGATGATTATACGCCTAATAAATACATAGTCAAAATTAATATACGACACGCATTAACACATGAACAAGCAGATACAAATGAATAATAAAATTTTGGAGTATCTTGGTTTGAAGTAGATTGAATTTCCCTTGATTATTGTGAATAATATATGCGTATTATAAAACTGTCGAGTAATAGCTTGTGTTTTAATTAAAAAGGCATCGCACCCATTTCTGTGATAAAGTGATAAATACAAAATAAATAAGTTCTAAATAAAGGTAAGGTTACCACAATTGGCGACGAGGATGGGATTTAGACTAAATCTAAAGAAACGTATTTGAGCCACAAATAAAATACCTGGGGCATATCATAAGTAAAGAAGGGTTAAGTAAAGATCCTGAAAAGATGAAAGCTATAATAGAGTGCCCACGTCCGCAAAACACTACGCAAGTAAAAGCTTTTGTCGGCATGATAAATTATTATGGCCGATTTATTCAAAATTTATCATGAATATGCCATCAAAGCCATTTGCTCAGACGACAGTTTGGCACATTTTGATCCGACAATTCCCATTAAGTTGAGCTATGACGCCGATATCGTCATACATTTATCCAGATGGTTCAGAAAAACCTATCAGTTTTGCTTCCTGTGTTATAAGTAAATGCTAACTTAAGTATTCGATGATACACAAAGAGGCACTTCCTATTTACTGGGGAGTACGAGGATCTTATCAGTATTTGATGGGTAACGAATTTATGTTATGCTCGGATCATAAGCCTTTGCAGACCCTGTTTGAGGAAACGAAAGGAATTCCACAAATGGCAGCGGGGCGGTTGCAAAGGTGGGCATTATTTTTAAGCGGATTCAATTATACCTTTAGACACGTAAAAAGGACCATATCATGGTAAAGTGTATCTAATTATACTGGATTCTTTTTCCAAGTGGCCTGAAGTTTATCACATTTCAAAAGTGGATTGAGCCACTACGATAGATAAGCTACGAGATTGTTTTGCGAGGTATGGTTTACCAATCAAAATAATTACGGGAAATTGTACTCAATTTGTATCTAGCGAATTTTAAAAGTTCTGTAGAGAGAATGGAATCACCCATATTACTTCTGTTCCCGATCATCCTTCAACAAATGGAGCAGCCGAGAATAGTGTCAAGTCTTTTCAAAATGCTTTAAATAAAATGTTGAAAGATGAGAAACCTAATAATCAAACAATATCAACTTTAATAAGTAAATATCTTTTCATATAGAAACACACCTCATTCGGTAACCGGAGAAACGCCATCTGAATTAACGTTTTCTAGGAAAATTAAAACTCGTTTGGATTTTCTAATAGGTACCGAGATTTTAAAAGCAAAAGAAAGACAAATTAAATATGATCAAGGTAATCGTGTTGCAGACTCTGAAGTGGGAGAGATTGTGTATGTTGAAGATTGCCGAAATGGTGAGAAACCATGTTGGATCCAAGGCACAATTATGCAAAAGTTGGGAAGACAAACATATTTATATAAACCTTTAGATAATAAGAATTTAACATGCAAGATACATTTAGACCAAATAGTAAGAGTAGGAAAATTCTATGATGAGCTTTCGCACCTGTTCCACCTGTTGAAAGTAAACCAATTCAATTGACTATTGATCCTAGCGACTCTTTCATGAATGAGGAAATTATTACTAGTACTAAGGAAATAAATAAACCAACTACGACGCTGACGGATAGGATTTCAGACGAAGTGTCAGATGTTTACTCTGAAATCGTACCCGGGCCTAAGATTGAAAGTAAAAATAAACTAAATTCTGATAAAGCGATTTAATAACTCCTGTCGTAAGTTCTTCGAGTGTTAGTTCTAGACCTCGGAGAGTAATTAAACCTCCAGATCGTTCAAATTTATAAATATGTATTGCTTGTTTAAAATTGTATATACATATCAACATCTTAAGGGTGGAGATATGTAGTATCTTGGTTTGAAGTAGATTGAATTTCTCGCCATTATTGTGAATAATATATGTGCAAGATGGCGTATTATAAAACTGCCGAGTAATTAAAAAAGCATCGCACCCATTTCTGTAATAAATACAAAGTAAATAAGTTCTAAATAAAGGTAAGGACACCACACATTTCATTAATAATACCTTTTGAACCTTTTTTTAACAACTGTAGAGGTAATTTCTTATAAGCCTTTGATAATTTGTTGAATGCTTTAATTGCCAGATATCGGGGACTTTTTTCCGAGAGCTTTAGCTTATGCAAGGGAAACTCTAATATTTCATTTCTGGTATTGTACGTGTGATATTTTCTCAGGTTTGGCAGAGACTCAAGATTATCTTTCGCATATTGCAGCAGATGGAAGATAAATAGTCCCGGTAGTGTTAGTATGTTAAATTGAATAAATAGCTTCCTACGACTAGTTTTCAGATTGACTCCCGCCATTATGCGTATACCCCGCTTCTGCAATTTGAAAACTCATTATACGTCGGTTGACGCCCCTCCCCCGACTTCCTCATACGTCATTTATGTGCTGTTGTGATATTCTCATCACTTTGCTTCTTTTTTCATTTGATGGTAATGCTGATTTGTGGGTTGATTCCACCATTCCTCGCACTGTTTTCTTCAGTTCTTTTACATTTCTTGCTATAACGTCTATACATGATATATCCCTACCTCTTCAACCTCCAATATATCATCTGCAGTATTATTAGCATGAAACCTAATTTAAAATCACTATCCAAACGCTGTGACTCAAATCTATGCATTCGCGTTAGAAATTGTCATCTGTCATGATCGCCCTAAACTGTAGGGCTAGATTCTTTCAACCACGACTGTATATATGTGTCATGCATAAGTTACACGCTACTCGTTCTTGGGTCGGCGTCTGATGATGATTCAATTTGTTAAATCGTGTCGACTGTGGTAGGATTCGTCACCACTATGCCCCAGTTCATTAATAGGGCTGACATGCGGTGTATTTACCTGCGACACGGGCTTTAGCGTTCTCCACCAGGTTGAAAGCGTATTAAAGCCGGCGGTCGTGTAATCCGACAAGTTCGTCAACATTTTGATGTTTATCGGCGGCTTCATCCAAATATATTTGAGATCGCATTGCAGCTTCTGCGTACGTAAATGTATGCAAGTAAGGCATCCTAATAGCCACCTGCGTAGTTCTGTGCGTAATACGGGAAGTATCCATGAGTTACTTAAATTACAAATGTGTTAAGTCAAGTAAGAAGAGAATCTGAACGAATGGATAATAGAATATTTCTGGTATGGTTATAAACTTGTTTTATTGCGCCTACTAACTAACGAATTTTTAAACTTGTAAAGAGACTACGCACCATTTTGTTCAATGAACCAGTGATTCACTCAATGCGATAAGAAAACTATGACCAATTAATCTGATATTTAGTCCTCCATTGTTTTCGCAGCTTTTTGTTTTCCTCATGGGAGCCATCTGACATAAGTCTCCGGAAACACTTCAACCCATTGGCTTTTTATATTTATCTCCCATTTTTGTACCTATATAGTATACCACCCATTCCAAAATCCTTGTGTCCTGTACTAATCTATACAGGTCCTTGACCGGTTGGTCCGTATAGTCTTCTGGGTTCATTTTTGGTTTCCCAAAGATTGCTCCAAGTCCTTGCATTCGTATAAGATATGATATGCAGTCTCTATTACCTCTTTACACAGTCTGCAACTTGGGTCCTCAATGTAAACCCCAATTTTCTGTGGGTGTCCTTTCAGTGCGCAATGTCCTGTCAGGAGCCCTATTACTGTACGAAGGCGATTCCTACTAAGATTTAGTAATTCGTCAGCCTTCTTTACTGATGGCTGCTTAATAAAGGTTTTGCCATGACTTTGCCTGGTTGTATTTTCCCAGTATTCCTTATGTTGTTTTTGGACCCACTTTCGTATCTGCCCTCGTACTATGTTTTCAGACACTTCCAGGACAGGTTCTGGACCCACATATGAAGACAATGATCCTATCTTCGCTAGCTCGTCGGCCTTTTTATTACTTACAATTCTCGAATGTCCACACAATACAGTTAATTAGCTCTATTGTGTTCCGCGAGCACATTCAGTTCCCGTATGAATTCCCAAGCCAGTCTTGATGTCACTTTAGGGTTCCATAGTGCCCTAAGTGTCGCTTGACTATCCATTGCAATATAGATCCGCTTATTGCTATAAGCTCACTTATTGTTGCGTACATCTCTGCCTATACCACAGTGCTACATTTCCTAGTGGGATGGTAATTTTGTATTCATCATCTCACTATATACTCCAGCTCCAGATCCATGCTCTTCCACATGATTGCGAATTTTGTTGTGCCCCAATTCTGCTGCTTATTTGTCTTATCTTGTTTCATTTTGACATTTACTTTAATACAGTCGCAATATTTAGTTGCCACACAATATCAACAATTTTCTTGTTAATGGGTGATGGGATAAGTATTCTTGTGTTGCTGATTGGCCCCAATTGTTGTTAATATCGGCCAGCGAAAGGACCATGCTTTCTTTAACTGATATATGTATAATATAATAATATATATTTCCAAAATAGTGTACAAAAAAAGCAAGGCAAAGTGTTGAATCGTCAAAATATATCAAAATGCATAAACATACAAGACAAAAATATGGTCAATAAAAGCCCTATATATAAATATATACATACATGTAAAAAATATATATACATAGTCATATACAAGATACAACTTTTTGTAAAGAAAAGAGATATGTAAGAAAGCGAACTGATTTTCCTGATAAAATTCCTGCAAACTGTAGATGGAGCTAGAGAGCAAGAACTTCAACATGGTTTTCTTGAAGCGTAGCGCGCTCATATTTTTAATATGCCCAGGAAGATGGTTATACAGCTTTAGAGTTGTATAATTTGTACTGGTCCTTGCTCTTAGCGCAGAAGTAAAATTTAAATATTTGTATGAAAATGTAGATTTCTGATAGTTTTATAAGAATTTTATTATTTTTTCTAATTAATGTTAAATCTAAGAGGGTGATGATTATTGAAATTTAATCAATACATAACTAAACACTAAATTTATCCATTGGTAGGAAAACTATGGAGTCTGCTACATATCTTTTGCAAAAAAAAAATTTCAAAATCCAATTGTCCAATAATTTCTGATTTTAAATCTTCAGGCAGTAATTGTGCTAGGGCACTGGATACAGGAACGCCCATCAATTCTAGTTGTTGACTCTATCGTTCGATATTTCTGGTATATTTCCATTGTATTGTTTCGAGCAACATGCAACAATTTTTCAGGGTGAAATCTATGCTATTGGGATGTGCGCAAAAGAGATTTTGAACAAAAACCTCAAACCCAAATCAATAAAAATTTTCAGTGACAGTCAGGCTGTATTGGAAGCACACAAATGCCACTCTAAACTGCAAAGCCATTCTAAATACAATAGGGGCGTCTAACAAACTAACACTAATCTGGGCCCCGGGTCACTCCCTCATTCAAGACAATGAGACAGACGACACCTTTACGAAAAATGTCCAGAACCGGCAATTAGCATATCAACTTCGATAGCCAAACGACAAATTTGCTTCTGGTTAAACAACTTTGGAGCAATTCTCCTGGTTTGGTACATGCGAAAGAGTGCACATCACCCAATCATGTCAGAACAGGAGAATTACTAAAACTTGACTGTAAAATGGTCGAAATAATTACTTCTGTGTTTACAAGTCACTGCAGACTCAGAAGACACCTACACAGAATCGGGTTACTGTCCTGCGGCCATCCCGAATCAGGTACTCCATCTTTGGGATGGGAGTTACTTCCCTAGTTGACGTGAAGAATTCCTCATTGAGCAAGATTCTGAGCTACTTCAAGGGCCTGGAGTTATTTGATGAACTCTAGGATGCTATCCGCTCGACAATAGGACCTAGCGGTCGAAGTAGAAGGGACGACTAATCGAACCAGGCAGATGATATCGCTATATCAAGTAATCATTCATTATTATATCTCTATTGCAAGTATAAGTAGGTGATGGTAGTGGTTATTTGACCGTTTATAGCTTTTATAACACTTCTAAAGGAAACACATCCCACAGTTAATAATTATTAATCGCAGAATGTTTTTCCTTTACCAATTATAACTAGCAACATATCCCTTCCTTTCATAACCGTATAATCATTTCTTCTCTATACCATTAAAGTATAAAAGTTTCTCCGTGCAAAGCGTTTCTTTCAACGCCTACGCTACTCCACCATTAATCCTCTCCATCGCATCAAGCGACGCTTGTTTCGGATTTCCACACTCTCATCCATTCATTCATCTGGACATAATCTCGGGATCCATTACCGTGCACAACCTGCCCGCCAGTGAATACCGAATTGCGGCCACATTCAATCTGTGAAACGGTTTTCCACAACCAATCGATCCGTTAATAGCGGCGAGATCGGCACGTTCCAATTCGTCATATCGTAACCAACAACTTCGAACTACATACATTTGTACATTTGCAGATATGTTTCAATATGAATGTCCGTTCCGGTCGTACGATACAACGATTTAAAACAGCGATTGGACGACAAATTCTATCCAAAATCCATCATGCTGACAGAAGTGAGCAAAAGGCGTTTGAGAAACGCACTGTGAATATTTAAACGCGGTGAAAGCCTATTGAATGCCGGGTTGTTTTCAAAATGTATCGATGTTTTTGTCCATTCTTTGTCCCGATATTAATGCCTGTAACACTGCGTATAGATATATCATCATTCTTCATTTATTGCTAGCCGCAGATGCTCTTGCTGGTTATGAAAATTTAATTCGCGAAAAAATTAATGTCGGATCAATGTTTTTAGGAAAACTGTATTATGCGATTTGTCTAAAAATATTGTTTCATTTTGATCTTGGAGCCTTTTCTCTGCTGCTTTCGCACCTCTTACTTGATTACTTGATGAAGCGATGTCATCCGCTAGGTCCTGTTGTAGAGCGGATGCCATTCTAGAGTTCATCGAACAAGTCCAGGCCCTTGAGGTAGCTCAAGACCTTGTCCAATGAGGAATTATTCAGGTCAGCTAGAGAAGTAATTTCCTTCCCAGAGATAGAGTGCCTGATTCGGGTGGCCGCAGGACAGTGGCACATAACGTGCTCTACTGTTTCTTCGTTCTCCATACACAATCGGCATTCGGTTTCTTCCGATAACCCGATTCTGTGTAGGTGTTTCCTGAGTGTGTACCTCCTCCTTGCACGTTCTTCTTGGTCTGTACAAACGGAGAACGCCAAGTTAGTAGGAAGAAACAATGATCTCAGACAGAAAATCAGCAAACAGCCAGGTTGGTTTATTGTAACACATTATAGAACGAATTACGACTGCTTAGGGAATTTAAAAGAAAGTTAAACGCGGCCATTTTATGTTCGAAACAATGACTATAGTTGAATCGCCCAACAGATGCAGTAAGCAACACCGCCGTGATGCAAACACCGAAAAGTCCGATTGACACCACCGTACATGTTTCACTTGAAAATGAAGACCGATAAATTAGTATTTGACATTACCTCTATAAACGATTTGACATGAACAACAAAATAAATGACATTAAATCTGAATTCCTCTTTGTAAATATTATCGAATACGAAATAAAATAATTCTAGTATTATAAATACACTATTTTTTCTTCCAAAATATGTTTAGTTTTAGTAACATAGCAGATATCCATGGTGCATTTCAATTTTAATATTTCAATTACTTACACATAATTATACGTATTTATGTAGACAATTTTCTTCTCAATATCGGTCACATATCTAACAGCATCTCTCCAATTTTCATCTGTAGCACGG
This sequence comes from Osmoderma eremita, assembly GCA_031763485.1. Taxonomy (NCBI): domain Eukaryota; kingdom Metazoa; phylum Arthropoda; class Insecta; order Coleoptera; family Scarabaeidae; genus Osmoderma; species Osmoderma eremita. Next base: position 10,214 of record JARFOC010082951.1, read on the forward strand.
TTGATGCCTTGATAAAATAATTCCTTCACATCAGCTAACTTAAATGTTGTGTTGTGTCTGGCAACATATCCATTCACTTGTGCCCATATGCGCTCTATTGGATTGAGTTCGCAGTGATATGCTGGGAGTCTTAACACCTTTCTATTGGTATTTGCGATCACCTCGTCAACAGCATATTTTGCAGCGCCAGGTGAATTTTGTTTAATTAAACATAACGATTTGGCCTTAATCATATCTTCCTCATAAGCAATATTGTTTTCCTTCATCCATTCTTGTATTTCTGTCTTTCGATTATTCCCTGTTGGTGGTTTATTCAGTTTCCTGCTATGGTAGGAAGCATTATCTAAAATGATAAGAGAATTTTCTTTGAAACTCGGAAGAATATGTTGCAGCCACTCTTCGAATCTTTCGGCATTCATATCTTCGTGATAATTTCCCGTTTTCTTTTATTCAAACAGAAGCAGCCCATTCTCCACGAATCATTCCTCTGAACCTATGTGCACAAAAATAAGCCTTTTCCCTTTGCCTAAGGGATTCTGCCTATACTCAATCCTTCTATAAATGTCTGTGTTGAAGTATGGATCGATGCATCTGTCCATACTTTATTTACTGTGTGTCCAGTGTTTATCCATGTCTCGTCCAAATAATAAATAGGCATACCATTATCGCGGTATTTCATTATTTCACGTAAATATTTCCTCCTCCATGTAATGATTTCATCTTTTTCTTTCAACTTGCTATTTCGACTCCGCCTTTGATAGCTGGAAATGATTTTTTCGTAAGTAATATGTAACTAAGAAGCACATATGTTTGCAATGCAATTTAGCTCTTTTAGTAATGATCTCAGCGTAGTAATTTTAAAGTTAGGGAGGTCATCTTTTTCGTTTATCGCAGCGAGAACTTTTTCAACTGTTGGTGGTTCGTTTCTAGAAAAGAATGAATGGACAATCCTTGGAATACTATTTTTCGTGTCATCATCCACATTATTCAAAACGACCCTTCTTCTTTGATAAATTTTTGGTGGGTGAAACTCACCAGTCAGTATTATGTTCTTTCAAAATATTGTAAACGCTGCGTTCACCAATTCTTATAAAAATATTATTAATTGGTCTGTTATAATTTTGGTTTCTAAAAGGCTACCTGCTGCCCTTGCTGTCATTTCAACCCTTCCAATTTTAGTGCCTGCCTGTTCTTGATAGGTTTTAAATATATTCAAAACCATATCTTTCTCTTCCACAGTAAAATGTTTTGGAGGTCTCTTCTTAGGAAGTGAATTTCCCAAGGAAATTTGAGAGATTGTCCTATTGTAAGCAAGCCGTTATTTTTTCCCGGCTACTCCTGCTGTATGCGGCTTTACCTGATCCTGTAAAAATACGACTTTCTTTCGATTGATCAAAGAAGGTTGTTTCTGGATGAGTGATGCTTGTACTCGCTGAAGCTGTTCACAAAAGTTATCAGTGATGGTTTAACCTCTTTCCAAAAACTCATGGACAATTCCTTTTTTTGCCTACCAAACACACAATAAAATCTTGTTTGGGAAGCTTTGAAAGTGTGTGGTACCGAATCGGTAGGCGATAACGCTTAGAATTTGAGTACAATCTGCACTTTTTGTCGCAGGTTAACAACCGATCAAGAATTGGTTCATCATCGTTGCGTGAAATGTTTGCCGCACAAATGGTAAGACAACTTAATTTGTTATTATTTAAGATTTCATGTGGGGCCCATTTGTTTAATTTCCACCTCTTTCTCACCTGACGAAGGTGCAAAGGAATGGTTTCATCACTCACATCGAACCTTTCTGCAAACTCTAGACACGTTGCACTGGAATTTTCCTCCACAACCTGTTGAATATCCTCGTTGTTAATGATCTTCGGTCTCCCAGAGCGTGCTTCATCGATCAAGCTGAGCTCTGCCGAAGAAAATTTTTTGTATCATTTCTGTGCCGTTCCATCACTTAAGGCGTCATCTCCGAATGCGGTACATATTTTTCGCGCCGCCACTGCAGCTTTGGTACCAATTTTGTACTCATGCAGTAAACAACCTCGAATTAAAGTTTTATTCCTTGCCATTTTCAATTATTTAAAACTAGAAATTAAACAAAAGGATCCAAAATGTGTATGTATCCGATAAAAGAAGGATTCATGCTAAAGTAGATGCTGGAATCGCCATACTGGCAAAAGCAATGAAAGGGGTACAAGCATTAAAGACGGACTCGAGTTTCTGCCTACCAGGCGTCATCAGCGTCTCTCCGAATGCTAAACCCAATTTCATCGCTAATGCGTCGCCGAAGTCATTGCGAGATGTCCCAGCCACTTGCCTGCGTCACGACATCCATGCCAGATAACAAACAAGTGCTATTGCTCAACAACTTAAAAAATACAATTCAATCCCAAATATTAAAAAATTTCATTACCCCGAATCCACTCTTGCTGGTGTAGAGGCAACAATGACTATCAACCAATGACTTTAAAGCAACTATCAACTATCAGTGATCACCACTGCAGTTCCTCTAAAACACTTTTGCTGTCAAATGAAGTGGAACGAATTTTACAGCTTAGTCGTAAACACAGCGACATTACTTCTATCGAATGTATTTCAATCCACAGAAAGCTTTCCATTTAGATGTTTATATATACTTGTTTTTTTTTAATACCACGAAGATTTAATGACCTTAAAAGTTTTATTCCGATATAACGCGGTGCCTTTTACGTTCAATATCAACAGCGTTTTTACAAATCGTAAAATTTATCAGGTAATCTCCTAAGACGACCACACCACCGTATCTGCGCGGGGTTGTATAATTTAAATTTAGCTGTGTTTTCATCTCCTTACCGTTAAAATTTTCCCCGGGCGTCTAATGTTCGACCGTACAAATAGGATACGGAAGATAGGCATGAGACAGACAAACTTTTTTTGAGTGATTTTTTAACGAAAGTGCGTCTCCCTAAAGTTAGCTTTCGTTAGGGCAATCTGAAATGATAGCATCCTTCGTTTAACTGTAAATTGTTTCGTCAAACTCGTAAATGTTAAATTGGATTCCTTGGCAGGAGAAAGAAATTAAAGTTTGTGCTGTGGATTGACAACTTTAATCCCGTTAATGATCTCGTACATATCTCTAACTTCTAGTACTCGCTAGCCCTCCTAATATAGTCGTTTCAACCAGAAAAATAAGTCAGGCGAGCTATTTTAGGTTCTAAGTATCGGAATGAAATACAAAGGATATCCGGTTACTAAGGCACGTTTGCGCGACCATCGCCCCGATCAGGTTGAAACTTACACGCATTTTAGAAGTGCGTATGTACTGCATAGATGGCTATTGTCACTGCCTTAGGTTCAGTACAACGTATGCAGTGACAGCCGCATTTGTTTAGGCCGTTGAAAGCTCATTTGTTGGGTAAATGGTTTTAAGACGAAGACGAAGTTCAAGAGAAAGCACGGCAGTATTTACATATTTGGATCGCACCTTTTACGAAGAAGGTTTACACGAGCTTGTGCCTCGCTGGGGTAAGTGCCTTAACATTGGCACGATTGTGTTGAAAAGTAGCTAACAGTTCAGGCTTTTACTTAACGTGTGCTTGATTTCTATAAATAAAGTCTGTAATTCACAAATGTGTTGAATGCCGGGTTGTTTTTAAAACGTATCGACGTTTTGTGTCCTTTCTTTGTCCCGATATTAATGCCTGTATAGTAACCGGGCATCCCTCGTAGAACGATTTACCACAGACTCTCGAAATCATTGCTGAATTGTATCTCCTAATACGTGTCCTGTTTCAATGTCCAGAAATTATGTATCGTTAAATATGGAAATGTCAATGTGATCACTTCATTTGCAAGTTCCATTAGCTTATACAATTACTTGTTTGTTCTCAAAATACGATGTATGCAAACTGAATAACGAGCGGTGTAGCATATGTGCATAAGACAATAGAAAAACAGACAACATACGTACATTCAGAAGAGCTAAAATAGTGAAACTTAACCTTGGTTATTCATTAAAGGTAATCGTAGATGGATGAATGTAAGACCTGTAAAGTTCATGACAATAAATATACTAACGTAATCTGAAAGACCACGACTTTCCGATTAACAGCATGACCAAAAGAAAATCCTTTTAACCAACCAACTCAACAGTGCGACCAGAGGGTCACTGAAACCGAAATGGCGTAGTCTATGGGTGCGTTTGCGTTTAAAATTCATGGATTAGACTAGATTCATGTGACGTCACCAAGGTTAGACTGTAATAACGAACGGAACGGATTTCTATGAGCAGA
>JARFOC010082961.1:0-14483 GCA_031763485.1 Osmoderma eremita
GTTATAAAATACATTTTGAGTAAAATATTACTTGAAAAGTTTTCTTAAGGTGCCAATAATTGGGGGTTTTACCCTAGATATTTATTACTAGGAAATATTTAGTTTGTATATTAGTTTCCTATTTTGTATCTTAGTTTGTATATTACGTAAACGCATGTGAGAGTAATTGTTTGGTACTTCCGTACGTCACGCATTTGCAATTATTATCATTAGGAAGATATTATTTGGAAGTTAGTGAATCACGCAAAGTATCATTATATATTTGAGTGACACACATGATGTCATCAAGTCTTTAAAATTCTTGCCGACTAGATAAACGCTGCATATATTTTGCTGGAATTTCTCTGGTTTGAGATAGAAATCGTCGGCGATTAACGATCGTATAGAAAAGAGGAAATGAATTTGATTTCCGATGTAGACAATTATAATCACTAAACTATCCGATTTAGAAAACTGAAAGTCATTTCTGGAATCACAACATGCGCAGTCATTCCAGCGGGAGTTGCAGTCCATGTACTGTACGAGCGGAAGTGTACTGCATTGCCGACCTATTACTGGCTGGCATGTGACCGCTGTCCCCTAGATGGGGTTGTGTCGTGGCGCATGCGACACGGTGGGAACCTATCGCAATGAGTTCCGCGACGAAACTGAATTTGGCATTCGGAAAGGTGCTGACGACGCATGGTAGGCAGAAACTCGTTCGCGTCTTTAATGCTTGCATCCCGTTCATTGCTTTTGCTAGTATGGTAATTCCAGCAATGGCGTTTTATCGGTTAAAGTTTTGATTTATATTTATAATCAGCTGGGGTGCACCTGCTGAATACTATCTACTGTGATAAATTTCGCGCCCATATTCATTTACTCATGTTTTCGTAAATCTAGGAGTTTAGGTTCATTCCACTAAACGTATCGGAAAATGTTAAATTATTCCACCAGTGCAAGTTCATTTAAGCTGCCGATGTAAAATAACTTATTTAAAATTAGATCAATTCGATTTTTAGATCAAATCTATAGATATTATAATGAATTGATAGAAAAAGAAACAACAAAATTAGTTTCTAACAATTTTAATCAAATGAAAATATACAACACTAAGAGCATAAAACCTATGGATACAAAAATATTGATTCGTGCACTTGCGTTGGTGTACAGTGTTTTTACTTTACACATATTCGAAAACGGGCGCTTGAGTTTCATACCCCATGTAACATATCGTAAATATTTTCCGGAATTCAGCCTGTGTTCGTTTTTAAATGTATGTTTCATAACCTCGCTTTGAATACCTTCACGTAAAGTAAATGAGCTGCATCCATTTCTGAATTGATTTTTGAATACATGACGCTTAAAACGAAAATAGAATTTAAAAGTCAATGTACAAATAGTATATAAGCATGCGAAAATAGCACGGAGTGCATCCCGATAGTAACGGATACTTACTTACTTTTTGTAAGCAGCACAAATAAAATAGAGCACCGAGATGTACTGCAAACAAAAATGTCAAATCACGTAAATGTAGAGAGAGTGCTGCTCTTAGTCTAATCTTACCACCAATAGCACCACTTCTGATGTAATTTTTCATATAAGCTGTAAAATTATCTTTTTGAAAGGAAAATGCATTCTGTAGTGTTATATACCTATATTTAAGGAAAAGTGCTCTAGTAATGTAAACTGTAGATACATTTTAAAAGTTCATTCGAAAATTATACTCATACATAAAAGTACTTTTTGAATGCTAATTTACATCAAAAACAATGAAAACAATTTTTACGTAAATAACTTCATAATATTACTGATAAAACAATGTAAATGTTGCGTAATTTTCGTCATATGCATATTTGAAAGTTTTGCTTTTTTAATGTATTGACAATCAAACATACCTCTACTGGATTAATTTATCTCTTCACTCTTTTATTTTAAATTTTACTTATTAATAGGAGACATTAATACGTACAATAATATCATGGCTATAGCTGTGCTCCGTGTTTTATTCCATTTTAAATTTACATTTAATGATCATCGTGCGAAAATAATTTCTAAAGCTTATAAAACGTATGGGTTTATTTATAGAGGTTACAAAGATTTCACAGATATTACTTGCTTAATCTTGTTATTTAATTATTTGTAATTTCTGGATTAGAATATGGTTCACTAATACGGCACTCCATCCCACTTATACTGCCAACATTGAAAGAGTTCAGCGTACCTTCTTAATGTATCTAATGTATCTCACTGATGGTATGTATCTTACGCCAGGGTATAGTTAGGGTGTTGCTAAGTTCAATTTTGCATCTCTTGACTGTCGACGTATAATTTTTAACATTAAGTTTTCATACGATGTTTTAAATAATAGAATTGATTCCATTTCTTTGGTAAATATTTTTTATTCTAAATACCTAGGCTATAATCAAGACAGTGAGATACATGCACCCTCTGGTAGAACTAATATAGGGCTACCATCACCTATACAGGGTGCTTAACATAATAAAGCGACCAAAAAACCTTATTTTTTTTAAATTGTACCTTATAACCTTAATAATATATAAAGAATATATAAAAATATATAAAGAAGAACTAATAAAAATGTGAGTATAAGAAGATATAACCCACTAGATACTTATATACCAAAGTCCTAAATTGCCTAAGTTCCTAAGTTTTCTAACTAGATATGCTTGACTTAGGATACTCATCCCGTTTTTGCTATCGCCTGGACTAAAATCGGAGTTTCAATATTCTCTAAAATATCATCACTTTTTCCGTTCAGAATCAATTGCATGTTTCTTACTATAATGTGGCTTAAATTCCTTGCTGGTAAATCTTCAGCAGGGAATGGAAGATATGCATGCAAATATGCACTGAAAATCACCAAAACACGCGTTGAAGTATGTTGTTCATTTTTAAACTTTTAAACTTACACTAAATTAATAAAACATTTTTCTATGTCAAAAGTAAGAAGCACAGATAAATTAAACATCTGTGAGATACATCTAATTAATGTAAATTCGAATGGTAACTGTAAATTATTACATAATTTCTTCAGGTGTTATAAACGAAATTGTCTTCTATTAGCTGAGAGTAGGTTTTCACGACCGTAGTAAATTATAGAAATGGTTTCCGGGTATTGTGCCCCAGAAAAAAATCTACAATGTGTCTTCTATTGCTTAACATTTGTTTATAAGTTCAAAATGTTCTTTCTACCATACATGATTTTATAGGGGCATGTTTCAATTTGCAAATAAGTACGGGCTCTAAATTACAGTCTAATCCGGCATTCGTCTCTGGTAATTTTATTTATTTCAATCAATATAGCATACCCATAATTTTTATTTAAAACAGAAGCTAATTTATTTTTAATATTTACAATAAAGGAAAGTAAGTTGTAATGAGAGATTAAAAAAAAATACTATTTTTTAATGACAACTATTATTTTTTTAACAATTATGGTTGGTCAATGGAATTCAACGATACAAATGTATTGTTATATATCCGACTTGATCTTGCTACACAAAAGTTAATTGGTTGTATGTCTTCTTGTTAATGTAAGTATTTAAAGTATGCTAGTTTGCGTGGTACCCAATGTTCAACTCTTCGAAATTATTTGTTAAATGTAAATTTAACGGATACGGATAAGAATACCTTATAGATTTATGTATCTTTATGAGATGCACTACATTATTAACTTTATGTTATTTTATTAAGAAAATCACAATTCACGCCTCATTGAATTTAAGTAATAACGTCTGTTACCAAGTTTCTAATAAAATTAATCTCGCGAACTATGTATTGCAACAAAAAAAAGCTTGACCTTGGCTAATTACTTGGCCTTTGTAATGATTACAATGGCAATTATATAACTCGGACGTGGGGGCATTTTAGAGTATAATAAATTGGTGTTACTAACGTTATTTTGCCGTGTAATAGACTCTTGACGTTTCATGAAGGTTTCCGGAAACAGAATAATAATGTTCATGTTTTATACAATAAACTAACTTAACATTATTTCTTTCTGAATAAGAAAAAAACATTATTTAATGATCATTTTGTTCGTATGTTGAGTACCCATTTTTATTTATTCTATTGAAGTAGCCACTTGTAAGCCAACGTTTCAGTTTCAATTGGTTAGTTGACAATGAGATGTGTAAATATCGTGTATTCATTGCAGATATCGTAAGTTTGGTGTACACTTAAGTTAACATTTTTTATTTAATTCTAAAACTTCTCTACCTTTTCTTCTCTTGCCAGGCTACTGTATTTAAACTAGCTCTCGTCACATGTACTTCTCTTTGCATTCCCTTCTATCACGTGATATCTGTCTTCTCCACTACAAAATTATTCCTTTTCCTCCCTCCTCAATCCTCTGGATCCATGTTTTTTCTTGGTGTTCTTCTATAACTTCGCTATAGGCTTCTTTGACTTTGTACACTCTTTTTATAAGTCTGTTATAAGGCATTCGACGTAGGTGCATATCCGAACTATTTAAGTTTAGTTTCTATCAGTTTTTCGTTTATTGTTTTTAACTCCGTCTATATATTTCATTTCTGATTTTATTTCTTCTTGTTTTGTTTTTAATCTTACGTAGGGAGCGCATTTCCATTGTATTGATTCGTGATTTATGTCATTCGTTAATATCCATGCCTCATTACTCACTCTGAAGTATATTGTCTGAAGTATATAGTATATAGTCTTACTCTATTTCCGCCTCTGTATTCTTTGATGTTTCGCTTCTGTTCAAAAATGTATTCTTCATCATACTAAAAGCATTTTCCTTAAATTTTTCAGTCCCTAGCTTTGCATTGCTTTCTATTATCGATCTTTGGATCGGGATTTGGTTGAGAATGGGAATCGACCTGCTCTCTAAACATACGTTCCGAATTTTATTAAATTAATTTGGTGTGTATGAATTTTCCGAACTTCGTATTAGTAGATAATACCAGCCCACAGTCCTTGTAGTTCTTTCATAGCTTATACTTGTTGTAGTTCTACACTTTTCAGTCCTATCCTATGTGTAAAATACAAAATACGATACGGTGGTTTAAAATAGGTGGTAACCTCGATGAGTGAAGAACTCCTGGATACGCATTTCTGCCGAGGATGGAAATTTAGTTGCTAAAATACGTATCCACGTTCTTCACTCATCGAGGTGGTAGGGTATTTTTTATTTTTACTATCACTTTTTCGTTTTATTTATGCTTCTATAAAATACTATTGAAAAGAGTAAAGGTCTTAAAATATATTACCGTTTGACTCCTTCCTCCCTTGTGAATTTATTTGGCTCTTCATTGTTTATTCATATCACATTCTAGTTATATCTATTTATACCGTTTACTATGACTATCATTCTCCGATTTATTACTCGTTTCTCCAGTTCTTTTCAGATATTTTCCTTACTTACACGGTCCAACGCTTTCACTGGCTTGTTTAATATAAATATAAGATTTTGTGCACTCCTTCTTGTTCTGAATTCACATTGGGTTTCTTCCATCGTTTTTGCTATTTTACCTCTTATCTCTTTTTCCAATATTCTGGCCAACATCTTCCCTGGTACATTAGTAAGCGTTATCCCTCTGTAGTTGTCGCATTTTTTATTATCTCCATTCTTATATATTGATTGTTATTTGTTACAATAATAGAGTAATTAACTTACGGCCCATCCAATGCGTTCAACAACATTTGCAGATTGCTTAAATATGGTTTCTTTTCTATAAATTAAGCAATTTATATTTAAGAAAATATTTAAGGGTTTACTAATAATTCTTGCCAAATTATAGATTACAGCAATTAAGACACGAATGATTATAGTTTACCACTTCTCCTCTTTTTCTTCTCATATCTTTTTGCCCTTTCAGGCGTCAGATTAGGGAATTGGGGCCCCCTGTAGCCATTTCTTCCAAACTCCTCAATTTATTCGTCCTTGGCCTCCCTTTCTGCTTCCTTGTTTGTTTTCATAATTCAAATATTTTCTTAGCAAGTCTATCGGGTTCCACTCTTATTAAATATCCATATTTAATGACGTTTCCCATTTTTTCAAGTTGCTCTTGTTTTGTTGTTTCTAATATTATTTCATTTCTAATCTTTCCCATCGTGTTCAGATATTTCATTTGCATAGCATTTATTTTGGTTTCATGTTTTTTTCTGTATCTCACATCTTTCAGTTGCATAGATTATTGTTGGTATTGTGATCATATTAAACACTTTAAGTTTTTGTTTCCATATCTTCTTATGTCCTAACAATATTCTGTTGAGTGAGTAGTATATTCTTGTTGATTTTTTCCCCTGTATGCTATTTCATTATTTATCTTCCCGTCCTCAGTAACAAGACTGCTTAGGTATTCATATACTGTTACACTTTCCAAAGCTGTGCCGTCGCATGTAATTTCTTTGTTATCCTGGCTGTTTTTCCTTTTCTCATTCACTATCATTACTATCTATGCTTTTATTTACGTTCACTTCCGTTTTCATTTGTTTAATTTCACTTGTCCACACTTAAAATAATACAATAATATAACAAATAATTTCTGCATTGGTAACTGTTCTCTCTTTCCTTTTGCTTTTTTTATAATTTAATTCATAATAATCACGAATAGCCAAGGGTTTAAACTGTTGCCCTGCTTAAGGTAAGGTTAGGTTAAACTCTTCTGACTTACACTCTGCGAATTGTACTTTAGCTTTGACTGTTTTGTAAACACTTTTAATTATTTGGATAGGCTGGGTTGGTACCCTCCAGTGGAGTGGAGGAGGATTTGGAAGGAGTAGAACGAGTGACCAGGGCACAGGAAGACAGGAGTTGGTGGTATACATCTTACACACATAATTTAAATTAGTCTAAGTTAATTGTCATTCAGAAGTTGTCCGGCTTGTGTGAACTTGACATAAATAAAAAGAATCCAAATTTGTTATGTTTACTATTATCAAAATTCATTAGAAATTAAATTTATCACTTGGAAATATTGGAATATATGTTACCATCTGCTTGCCTATCCGATCTAAACCCCTTTTGTTATTCTTCCATCTTCGCATCATACATATTCTCCAAGTGTTTTCTCTAGGATTCTTGTACATACTTAAAGCTGGTTTGAGATAGGCATATTGCTTTGTAGATCTCACAGTTGGTATGTTCTCCTTTTTTACATATGGGTAATATTACATTGTATTCCCAGTCTTTGGGTATCTTACAATTTTTCCTTTGCAAATTATCCATAGGCATTTCTTCCCTTGCTCTCCAGCCCATTTGATCATCTCTGGGTTTCCTCGGTATGCTTTTCCTATTTTATGGAGCCCTTTACTTCTACTAGCCTGATTTCGAACAAATATTCTCTAATTTAGATTGCGTCCTTTTTTGGGTCTTTTGTGCTTTTTCAGCAAATTTTTCAGAGTAATACACCTTCCATACTTCTGATATTTCTTTATTAATCGTTCTCAGTTGACTATCTTTGTCTTTTATTTCCTTAATGTGTTTTTTCTTATTTTCTCTACTGTAATCCAAAATTTTCTATTGTTCTAGCATTGTTGTTTCATTTTTTTTCCATTTCTTTGGCAAAATTTGGTTTGCTGTTGTACTCTTCTCTAGCAGCCATTGCATTTGTTTGTAAGTATTTTTCTAGCCTCTCCTCCTTTCCGTTACAGCTACTTTTACATGATTGTTCAACAATTTTTTTTATAGACACCAGGAAGAAACTGATAACTGGAAGAAAGATGGAGGGCATTCAAGGAGACAATACGGTCTCTGAAAAAATATGTAGATGGAAGTTAGTGCACTTCCGTCTACATATTTTTTCAGAGACCGTATTGTCTCCTTGAATGCCCTTCATCTTTCTTCCAGTATCCATTCTTGTTTTTCAATGTGTTGCCCTAGTAATTCATTATTAGTTTCTTCATGGTGTCTTTTTTTGAAGTTAGTGCACTTCCGTCACATATCTTTTCAGAAACCGTATTATCTCCTTGAATGCCCTTCACATTTCTTCCAGTATCCATTCTTGTTTTTCAATATGTTGCCCTAGTAATTCATTATCAATTTCTTCTTACTATCTTTTTTTTTATTTCAACATTTTTAAGTTTAAGTGTTGCCACTTTACTATACCCTATTTTCTTACAGGAGTTTAGCTTATGCTTAATCCCAATTTCTGCTTCCTTTCTAGTTTCTATTCCCTGTACTTTTCTATTAGGTTTTCTGTGTATCTATTATACTTTTAGCATTTCGTGATTCCTCTATATACCTGTATACTTATCTTCTAGTATTTGAGGTCACATTGTATTACTATTGTTAAAACGTTTCTATGGCAAAATTCGAACATTCTTATTCCGTTTTTGTGTACTGTTTCTTCCCCTTTGTTTCTAATACACCCCAATCCTCGATGTTGATCTCTGCCCACTCTAGCATTCCCCATTATTACTGCTGTTTCGTTTTCCTACCTTACTTAATCTAATTACCACTTTTTTTCAAATATTCAAAATACTGCTAAATTATCGGCTGACGGTTCTAAGTAGTTCCATATGCATACTTTTTTCTCTCCTATTTAAAAGATTCGTATTACATAATGCAATAACGCAAAAAGAAGTATATACGCACATAAAAATCTGGAGCAAATTCTTAACACTTTCTTAACTCTTTCGCGGTGTTCCCTGACGTCCTCCTCTTGGTGTTAAAATAAATGTAGTTAGTAATTTTAATGTTAGAAAGTCTTAGCTTTCCATTAAAAAGTGAAATATTTATCCCTTCTATGTGCAGATTAGCGAATACGAGGGAGTCAAGCTTTACTAACTTGGTATTAGGCTTCCATAGTAACTGTAGTCAGAAAGAGTCGGGATTGAGCAATAGATACTGCAAACGCACACTTCCCCCCTTACGTTGAAAGTTACCAGTAGGTATAAAGTATAGAGAAGCAAGAGATAAATAAGTGTAAACTAACACTTTTAGGATTTTCTTTTCATTTTAATGGATTAAAATCCGTGATAGCTTTTTCCAATGCAGATAAAGTATTTTATTAAGTACCACTCTCTGTTTTGCTCTTCTGTTTAATTTCGGATGGTTAGTTTACTTTGCGGTGTTAGAAATGTGTTGAATTTATCTCAAATTATTTCGCGTTTATTTTTACACTTATTTACAAATGTAATTTATTCAAAAAAAGTGAAGCGTAACACAAAATTTGATCATAAGTAACAATTTTAGATGTAATAATTTACCCAATTCGCAACACCAATCGCACGGGTAACATCTTTCCCGAAAAATGTATGTATGCAGCAATTTATGGGGGGCAATCGATTTTCTTTTAATCAAGTATCTTTTTCATTAGCTCATAAACTTCATCCAAATAGCATCTTCAAAGTTATGTGGAAAAATATCCGGTTATTTTGTATTTAGTCTCCTAAAAAAGCCTTTAAAATTTGAAATAAAAAGTGTAGTTGGTAATACAAAAGAGTAGTACAAACGTAAATTGTTTTTTTTTAACGCAATCATCATTAGACGTATGCATCTTTAAACCTAGCAATATCGTGCAAAACAATGTGTAGCTTTGGGAATACGGCCACATGAAGTAGTTATAGAAATTGCGTTCCATTGAATCCTGCACTTCATTTACAACTTTTACGTTCACAGTTTCTTCGTATTTGCCAACATCTTATGTGCATTCGTTAATGCTTAGTAGTAACGGAAAAGTCCCACCAACTGATTGTCAGTTTGTGCGTTTACATGAAAGTGAATTTCTGTGGAAATTTTCTGTATTAATTCCTTTGAAACTATTCTTATTGTTTCAATATATTCTTTGTTACAACAAATATTACTTAACGGTGCATTGCTAATTTATTCAATCTCTCGTCTGTAAATATCACATACATAAGTAGGGTGCTACACGCTATAATGACCTATATAATCTAAATACCTTTCTAGTAATTTAAATAAAAGTGAAGGTTACAAACATATACATTTCTCAAATACGCAAAGTGTATAATTTTTTTTATTTTATACAACTTTATATGAATCGATTTACTATTTGAATTAAATATGGTGATTTTGAAATGAATCTAAATAATTATGGTAACTGCCTTAATAAGAAAATACAACATACTCAATAAACCATATTGTATTTAGCATTTTACTGGGAAAATAAATTTACAAAAAGATACCGTGTACAATTTTATTACTGAATACTGATATAATTCTCTTCTTATTAATTAAATAAAGTAGAAACAAAATGATTCGATTTATTTTATTCAGAGCAACCGCGGCCAAGCGTTCGCATTGGTTTACTTTTAACCTCCTATTTCAAGTTTAATTAAACTTCTAATGTTCAACTTATGCTAATGGTTAAACATTGTCTTACAGTACCAAGTGCAATTCCATAGTGATCATCTCTGAATTTGCACGCGTTCTTTGTATGCAAAACAACGTATTATATCTGTTACATGCTGAGTTATCCGAATTTTTCAAAATCAGAGATGCTTCGATAAAGCATATTTTCTTAAAGATATTAAGAATAACATGTATGCTTCCACAATTAGGATTAGTAACAGTTTTAGTTAACCTGAAACTATTACCTAGTAATTCCTTTCTTGAGATGCATTAGTCACATTAGGAAATTTTACAAAAAATGTGATAATAATGCAGCTTAAAATAACTACAAATATATAATCTTTTTAATTTTTTTAAATGAAATGCTATGACGAGGGATGCCTTTTATATTTCGGGAATAGAGAACAGAAACTATAATTAATCATAGTACATGGCTTTACTGTTTTTTCAAAATATTCTCCCTGAAGATCAATACACTTTGGCATGCGCTTGAACCTGTTTTCGAAGCACTTTTTCCACTCCGATTGGGGTGTCTCCAAAATATGCATTTTGAAAGCATTAACCGCTCTTTCAGCCGTCGAAAATGTTGACCACGTTATTCTTATTTGATGTGCGGAAACAAACAGAAGTCATTGGGTGGCAAATCAGGGCTGTACGGTGGATGACCCATCAACTTAACTTTTCCAGTTGCTAAAAGCTCTCTTATTTGAGCTGATGTGTGAGAGCTCGCCTTGTTCTGGTGGAGAATGATCCGTTTTCGGCGCTTGTTTTGCCTTATATTTCCGAATATTTCTGGCAAACAAGTGGTTGTGTACTATTCAGAATTGACCGTGCGACATTGTACCAATGGTACAGTTGCCACATGTCCAGTTTTTCCGAAGAAACAAGCGACCATTTGCTTCGAAGTGCTTCGTGTGCGAACAACTTTTGTTGGATTTAGCTCATCTTGAAAGACCCATACAGTCGACTGCTGTTTACTTTGAAGTACCGTGATCGTATTTCTTGAGCATTCCGTTCAACCAATCCACACGAGCCTTTCTTTGACCGATTGTCAAATTATATGGAATCCAAGACGAACAATTTTTTTGACGACCAAATGTTGATACAATATTGAATGTATACTGGTCCCACTAGTACCCAGGGATACCTTAACCTCACGATACGTCACATGCCGATCTTGTCATATCAGTTCACGCACAGCAGCAATGTTTTTCGGAAAAACAACTGATTTTGGGCGACCTTCACGAAATTCGTCAATGGGTGAAGCACGACCACGATTCAATTCGTCGTACCACCCGTATACACTAGTTTTTGATGGCGCTTCATCGCCAAATGCCGAATTAAGTTGTTGAGATAGTCCACGTGACACGAAAATGTTCACGAGTTAATTCCAATTTTTTGACAAGATGATTTTTTAAGCCATTGTAAGTAACACAAATATCGCTTGTACGTCAAAATGTTGTGAGTAAGTATACTGTCAAAAAGGCCGAAATTTACGATACAGGCGGTAGTCAGATGGCAACATATGGAACGCCTATTCTCGAATATACAGTATTACACAGCCTACTGTGCTAATAGAGAGTAACATGATTCGGCCACAACGATGAGAGGAGAAGTTGGGACGAACGCAGTTAAAACCACAGAGCGATGTAGCTAGTCTACTCACTCCGTTCGATGTGAATGGAGTTAAATCTTCATTCACATTTCAAAATAGACGTACTGCATTTATTGTGCTACTTCTTTGTCAGTAATTGAGGTAGAAATTATCGAAGCACAATAAAATATGATCGTGAAAATAATTTTGGGTACACATTTAATATAAAAATAATACGCGAAATAGAAATATTAACAATAGGAAATGTATAATAACGAAAATTAACATTTGCTGTTAAGAATATTTTTTTAGTCTAGTAGACCAATTTGGAATACGACAAGTTAAAGTAACTTACATAGAAAATTAAAGAAAATTCTTATGTCAATTCTAATTAACCCGAATTTGTGAAATTAAAATATTCTTCTAGATATCAAAACTCAAGAAATAATAAAATCAAAAATGCTTCTAAATTTATAAACAGAAATTATTATTTTTCAATCAAAATCAGCTTAGTACATTAAAATGTATATTAAAGTTGTTTAACATAAAAATAATAAAAGATATTCTGACATTTCATGGTTGGATCGTCCTCGATAGCCGGATGTAAGGCTATAAAAATTACGTCGTACGTTGGACAATTTATCGGGGGGAAATTGATAATAAGCAGTTCGTAATATTGTCACGTAATTCATCTAAATTATTAGCTTGTTCTCCTTCGAATCTGTAAATTCGAATTTAACATAGCCAGACAAACAGAAATCCGCAATACCTGTACACTACTTCGAGTTCATACTCGAGGTATAGACTCCTATAGACAAAACACACAACTGAGGTGATATGAACACGTGGGAGGATGCCAGAAGATAATTAGGAAAGTGTTTCAAGCTAAAACAAATAAAAATAAAGCAAGAGGTCGACCTAGAAGAATATGATTGAGGGAAGTAACGCCAGCAATTCTTAAAGGAAGAGCCAAATGTGAAGACACCCGACAAAACACGCAAAATAGAAAAATATGGAAAGAAATGACCGATTCTACACGAATCAAGTAACGCTTTACGTTTCAAATAATAATCACATACAACTACGTTCGTTGCAGTTTGTCTCACACCAACTGTCCAACTCTAAAATCCAACTATGATATTTGTAGATAACATTCGGCCATCCGTTACAGTGCACTCTCTTGTTCACAACAGAAAATTTATTGTTCATAATACATAGATAGCTCTCAAACTCTTTGGGCAATATAATGTTCATAGAGCGTCTTGTATCGTCGTCGCTACACATTGGCTTTTAACATAGCTTGTTTCCATCCAAAACACTGGCTCTATACTTTACTTTTTTAGTATCATCATTGCTCAGTTCACTATGCGGTTTCTGGTGGTGTTGAATCTCTTCAACGAATCCTTAGAATCAATGCTCTCGTAGTAGCGCTACGAACATGGTGCCTCGGGGGTGTTGGTTATCCTGAATATGTTTCCTGGAAGGCACTCGATGATAACTAATAGGTCCTTTACCGTCTAGGTTTTCCCTGTCTTCATTCTTGCTACTCAATATCTTTAACTGACTCACATGAGCAGTAGTTATGTACTTCCGACAATCATCTTCGTTTGAGTTCGTCACAGGATAAGTGTCTGGTGGTAACACACCAACTATGACAAATGGTCCCTTGTATTTCCATTCAGTCTTTGTTGGTTGTCCTGGACTGCTTACTGTAGCTTTCATAAACACAATGTCGCTCAATTTAATGTCAGCTATGCCATTGATTTGTACTCAGTTGCGAAATAATTTGTTCTTTAAACATATGGTTCAAATATTGTCACACAATTGCACCAGTAGCGGTAGGAAAGTCGCTCTATCGAAACAATACATTTTCCATTACAAAATTTGGAAATCCGCGTACAAAAGAACTACCATTGGTTTGTAAGAAGTCGTCCAGGTACTTCTGCGCATGTGATGCACCATCAATAAAAAACGGACTAACGATATTATTCCCAAATAGCGGATACGGCGTGTGGCCAGCATTCACAATATGTTTATTTGTTCCTGATCAGTTTCGTATAATTAATTACAGGATTATGAGATGCATGTAAGAAGACTGTAGATTCTGCAGTGAACAAAATATTTAGAATTTTTTTATTCTAAATATTTTTTGGCGCATTTCTCAACTATGTCAAGTCAGAACTTTTTGAGTTTTATAAGCATGATACCTGTTCTTTCTTAAAACTCTTCGTACAGTTTCTCGTGATGTATCCAGTTCCTGTTCTATTTGTTCAGTTGTCTGGGTATGGTTATTTCAACACTACCACAGACCGCTTTTTTTTAATGAGAGCCGTCTGACATGAGTCTCCGGAAGCACTTCAACCTCTTGGATTTTTGTATTTGTCTCCCATTTTTGTACCCATTTCCTATTCCACTCATTCCCAAATCATGTAAATAAAACACTTGAAACAGTAGAAATCTTCACTATATTAAAAATAAAAGTAACAATTGTTTCGCCAAAGCATTGGCTTCATCAAACTAAAACTAAATCATTAAACTTACTCTATATAAAGCAACTACCCCCTCTTTGACAAAATGAATAACTATTTAAGGAATTACAAACATATA
>JARFOC010082982.1:0-14482 GCA_031763485.1 Osmoderma eremita
TACGAATCTATTATGAATAAAAAACTGGTTAAATACTTAAATACATTTAATTATCTTTCAATTAATCAACATGGTTTTTGTCCAAATAAATCGACAGATACAGAAATTTTTAATTACCTAAAAAATATTTATAAGAATTTAGACAGCAGTGAATACTGCCTTGGTGTATCATTGATTTATCTAAGGCTTTTGATTTGGTTAATCATAGCATTCTTCTTTAAAAGCTTGAGAGGTATGGTGTTAAAGGTATTACATTAAATTGACTCCGGTCTTACCTAAACGACAGAAAACAAAGTGTACGTATTGACGACCAGCGATCTAATTTTTTAGACTTCAACGTTGGCGTATCCAAGGTTCTGTGTTGGGCCCTACTTCGTTTTTGTTATACATTAATGATCTGCCAGCAAACGTACTTCAATCACAACAAGTAATATTGTACGCGGATGATATCAGCATTCTTATAAACTCAAAAGATGTATCTGATGTGCTAAGAAAAACTGAAAATATTCAAAATACCGTTTCTTTCTTCATTTTCACAATAAAATATCAGTTGACGAATTTCAACTTAATCAAAATATTTGCAGTATTGATGCTTCAACCAAATTTTTAGGCTTAATTTTAAGTGATACTTCAAATTAGTCTTTCCACATAGAATCCCTATGCAATACACTATCAAAAACATGCTATATTTTAAAACAGCTCAGAGGTACTTGTAATAAAGAAACACTCCTAACCTTTTATTTTTCAAACTTTGTAGCGTGTATGCGATATGGTATTATACATTGGGGCTTGTGTCTTAATTCAAATAGAATTTTCTGAATACAAAAAAGAGCAATTAGAGCAATGTTTAACATGAATTACATGGATTGATGTAGAAGTACTTTTAAAGAAATTTTTTTATTTACTTCTATGATTTATATATTTATTAAACATTATGTTATATTTTTAAGCACAAAGAAGAATTTTCGCTTTATAATTACACTCATCATATGACCCGCATTACTAATTATCTCATGCCTCCTCCTCACAGAAAAGCAATTTTCCAAAAAAGTCCCTACTATAGTCCCTGGCCATATTATTAGACGCACTTGATTTTTTTCAGCTATTTCGATTGTTGACTTTATAACAATCATTATTTTGTTATAAAAATGTTTTATTTTTTTCCAATTTGCAATCTTAGTAGCTAAACAAACAGAATAAAACTGATTGAAACAGTAAAATATATATATTTTAAGGAAAGACTTCATCTGCATAAATTTCAGAAGAAAATCAATATATGGTGGAGCCACCTTTAGCGGCGATTAATGCCTCAATTCGCCGTGGCATGCTACTAATGCAGTTCTGAACGGTCTCCTGCATACGTGGGTGACGATTCCAGACGTGTATAATTTTTTCTATTAACTGGATTTTGGTGGTAATGGCTTCCTTTGCTACCTCTCGCTTTACCAGCTCCCAAACATTTTCGATTGAGTTCATGTCTGGGGAATTACCTGGCCAGCTAAGAAGAGGGATGTTACTCTGCTGCAAAAATGTTTTAATGGACCGTGCAGTATGGCGGGGGACTCCATCTTGCATAAAAACGTCCTGTAACTTTGTCAGGCCAAATCGTAACTTTTGTGGGATGTTTCACCGTTCGTCTGACACAGTCCGCTTTGAAATTTTCCCCTACACGGCGACGCACAAATTGTGTTTTGTTTTCCATGATTTCAAACGTGCTCTCATCGCTGAAACAAACCTAAAACAAGTTGAATACGATATTTCCTACGTTTATTTAAACGATTTGTAACGAAAGTACCGATTTCTGTCCTTGTGCTCCCTCGTCCACTGAAGGCGCTTGGATTTCATAGCCATTGTCAGCTTTGGAACTGGTCTACACGACCTGAAACCCAATTCCTTCAACTTCCGCCGTAGTTTACGCTCAGGCATGTTCATATTTGACTGATACACATAGCTTTTGATGTATTTTGCGGTTGCAAATCAATTTTCTAGGCATACTTTTTTAAACACCTTTCCACCCTGGGGCTAAAGATTGGTTTCCTTCCACACTTTCTCTCCCTTTTAGGTGTTATATCTTGCGCAGAGTCAAGCTTAGCCTTGATGCGTCTAACACTTGCTTCGGAGATATTCAGTCTTCTACCAATATCCCTGTTTGAATAGTCCCTAGTACTGAATAGCATTTTTGTCTGTGCAATTCTACTTGGTGAAAGATCCCTGCATCTATCCATGACTTACTTAACAAAAATTTATTGTATGCCAACAAACTAAATTGATAAAGTAAATAAACAACAACTACAAACCAAGTTCACACTTAAACTTAATTTTGAACACGAGACTAAAGCACGAGACTTGCACAGTGCTAACACCCTGAATACTTACATTGAATAGACATTTCCCACTACAAGGCTGATAGAAGGGTTTAGAATATACGTAACTATTCATATGTTTTCAGATTATCAACATTCTAAAACTCATTTGCTTATAAGAGAGCATTGAGATAGATGAAATAAAAAAAATCAAGTGTCTGAATAATATGGCCATACATAGGCTGTAAATTGTATAATCACCTCGCTAATTATATAAAAAATACTATAAATTTTAACTTATGTATACTGCTATTCGAATAAATTGTATTATTATTATTATTTAAGCAAATAATGTAGTTGTCACAAATAAAAATTAAGACAGTACTAGTTACAACAACCTAAAATAGTGAACGATAATTTCCCATTTTCATTCAAAAGTTCTAATTGCGATTCATTCTTTAACTATTAAAATCGATTCAGAGAATCGTTCAGTTCAAAAAATGAAATAAGCGTGAATACGTATAGACTCATATTTTTTCTAATAAATTACATTAGCTCGTCAACACATCTACCTTAGTAAAATACGTTTAAAATATTTAAAAATATATCCTAATTTTCGGCTAGTAAATCACTGTCTAATTTCCGA
The DNA here is from genome assembly GCA_031763485.1 of Osmoderma eremita. Taxonomy (NCBI): domain Eukaryota; kingdom Metazoa; phylum Arthropoda; class Insecta; order Coleoptera; family Scarabaeidae; genus Osmoderma; species Osmoderma eremita. Next base: position 2,950 of record JARFOC010082982.1, read on the forward strand.
TCTTCTATAAGGTTTTTATGACTTTTACTGTTCGTTTGAATAGGTAATGATGGGAAGGATAGTTTCTCTGATCTTCAGAACGTGTGAAAAATCTCCTCAACACACGTCACTTCTGATATTTTCAAGTCACAAGATCAAAGCAATAGATAGACTTTAATTCGCACCTCATTTAAACGTCATTTTAAGCTTCGTTTGAATATTTTTAACCTAACATTTATATTTAACCGATCTCGAAAATATCTGTCTTTATTTGAAAGATACAAACTATGTAATAACAAGCTCAAATAGGGACGTGATTACACCGAAAGGTAATTTCAAATTTCCTCTATTCCGTGCAGAAATGCTATTGAGTCGAGTAGCTCCAATATCCCAAATAGTACTGCAATTCCATAAAGTTGTTTACAGCTTCCAAAGTTATTAATCTTCCGCTTAAACGCGGCTAGAAATGGCTCCGGAAAGGACTATTGCGCTCTAAGGTTGATGCTGAATAGCAGACGTGAAGTAACTGCTGGACAATTTACGAAGATACCGCAGTGTCGTAATATTTACGAGATTGTAAAATGTATTATCTCTTGAAGTTATTAAAAATATGTATATGATACACCAGTTTATCGCTGTTAATAAAATAAATATTTTATGCCGTCTTATCATAACCATGAGGAAATTAAGAATATGAAAACTAATTGGAGGGGATATTTTTGAATTGCATAAACCAATAAATACTTGCAAATGTAAGTCGTCCACCGACACATGCATTAATTTAGTTAAAAATCCTTAAATACCCAGACATTAGATTTATTTAATTTTAAGGTGTCACTCAATTTTCTACCGACACGTGCGGAATATGAAATATCAGAACGTATTGACAAATCGATTATATATTTAAATACGGCTGCCTGTAGTTCGATCACGTACCGCGTTCCATCAATGATATATCGGCTAGTTTCATGAACACTGATGTCAGTCGCATGCCAGACATGCATGACATACGGCACAGGCACTAACTTTTTTCTACTTTTCAATAGAGGTAGAACAAATGGATTCTAGTTCTAAGCAAATATGGTTTTAGAGATTTGTATTTAACAGGCTAGCTGTGAGGAATTCCTGTTTATATAACTAAGGGCATTCGGCATCCGTTTCCGTCACAATATGTATTTGCCGCTGCAAACCTCAAATGCAAATTACCATTTATGTACTTCCATGCAGACAATGTAAACTTGCGAAGTATTTGTAACCATCTCTGCGGTTTAGAATTGTTGTACATCGAACCCTATCATTTTCAAGTACAATTGTGCGAATTCCTGTACCAAGGAATTTCTGTCAGACAAATAATAGTTCTAGTTGACCCCTACAATTAATATAACAAATCTATTCAAGTAACTTCAGATAAGACTCGATCTATTTTCGATTTTGCTACGGAATGTGCTGGTATACTACCCTTTACATATCATAGAACTGTCATCTCTGACGCCTGTATCATATCTTATTAATTTCTTTTGTGTCGCCATCCAACATTCCAATGCGTAGGTACAGGGTTATAAGTATTGCCATGACTTAATAAAATGTTAGTTGTGTTTTATATTATGATTTATTAAATAAACATAAGTAATATTTAGAACCACTTGTTACACCACGTGTCTTATCTTAATGTGTGTCTCTGACTGTGTCGCCTTGTCGGCTATGTTGATACACAACAAGTTGTGTCTCTTTCCTTGATTTGCTAATACGTAGGATGTTCCTTTTGTTGCTATTTTATTACTAATATAACACTGGTCAACAAAATTTCAGGTTTATTTTGTCCCGCGAGGTAAAGTGGATGAACTTAGTAGTACTTTTTGCACTTATTTCATATCTCTTTTCAGAATTTTTCTATTAGGCAGGGTTTCAGAGTTACAAAGAAATGAAATTTTGTGAAAGAATATATTATAATATGTGCATAAATCATGAAAAAATGACTTACTAAGTGATATATTTCCTTGGAAAATGTGCTGATATATGACTTTCGGTTATACTTTGCATCAGGAACACTTCTCTTCAGCGTCCAGTAATAGTCTGCCAACATAGCAGGGTTCTATTTGCCTTGGTATCTCTCCTCCATGAGTAGAATGCCCTAGTGAAATCTTTCACCTTGTTCGCCACTGACTAATCCAAGGTTTTTTTGGGAAAAAGTCCAAGTGGGGGTCAAGAAAGTGTATTTTTAGACTCATGTATATGGGACTCATGTATGCAAAAGTATATGGGAATCAGCCATATTTGTGCTTGGCACAAAAACTTGTTAACCAGCTAGTAATTATAATTACCAGGGCCATAAGTGATGTCACTCCCAAACACTGAAATGGGAGACAGATCTGTGAAGATTGTCTTCAATGTTTTGAAAGGTAAGTTGATCATTGGCGCATAAGATAGTATTTAGACATGTTCAATTATTAACGTTGATACCAAAAGTAATACTATTTTCAAAAAGAAAACTCAACTCAATGGAAATTGAACTTACTAACCATATTACTAAAAATAAAATTAGATAAAATAAAAATTAATGTAAGCTTTATTATTTAGAAGACATTTTCTTTCTTCAAACTTGTAACATTATTTTTACTTGATACATAAGAACGCCTAAGAGTAAATTTCTTTTTTTTTTTACTATTTTAAGCCACCGTATCCTATTTTGTATTTTATATTGTGTATACTTGCCATACAATTTATTCTATGGTATCCTATAAATATATATCTATTTTTACAATGAAAGACAAGCAATGAGCATTATTTCTGGATTATGACTATAACAGGCATAAACAAACATAACCTTGAATCGATAACACCCCCAATTAAGAGTAATACATTCACCCCGGATTTGCTTCTATCTGTCATACTATTTATTCTAATAGTTCGTATAAACTGGAATATAACTAATTTTTATGGGTCCCGTTGACAATTAATTAGTATTAATAAGCCGAGAGTTGCCGATCGTTGCACGATGATTAACGATTAAGTAGTATATAAGATAGAGGTTAAAAAGCGGGAAAAAGCAATGTTGAAAGTGGCGTTCTAAGAACAGGATTGTTCTTGGAGTGCTACGCCTGACATTATACTTTTTCCTTTGTGGTTTTCTGCTGAGGATGGCAACTTAGTTGCCAAAATGCGTATTCAGAGTTCTTTACCCAACAACCCAACACCCAAAGGGGTATTTTTTAAATTAAATTTACATTTATAATTAAATAAGCTTAAACAATGTCATACAAATCGTGTACATTGATTGCTTGTATTCCAATTATCGTGTCTAATTTTCAACATGCACCTTAATACATAAGAAAATCTAAAAGTACGTGCCAGAATCTATTACTATGCTACATACAGCAAAGCGCAATAAAAAAGGGAATCTATGAAGTTAAAGCTGCAACCATTCACGGCCATCCCCTTATATTGCAGTTAGAAGGTTTTCTATGTTTTTAATACTTATTTAGGAAAGAATTGTTGTCCTTGCTATATTTATAGCCGGTTTTATACACACTTGACCGCTGTCGCTTTCCAAAAGGGGATTACCGGTCTCCCGTCACACATAAAAGTCCAAATTTCCTTTAGCTTTTATTATGGATCGGATTCGCACAACACATAAACCTGAACAGAAGGGATTTCGACTAAATAACATTATTAGAGATCATAATAACTGAGGTAGTAATAATATTTATGAGAAAAATATCTAAAAGAAAGCGACAAGATCCGACGATCAAATTGATTTTCGCTACTCTTTCAAAAGTTCCGATTCTATTAAAAACGAAAGATGTGGCATAAAATGGCATACAAGTTTAGATTCCGTTAATATGCGGAAATATTCTTGTTAGCGTATAAATTTTCCCACTGACGTGCTATTGTGTTTCCTAAAATTTTGCATTTACGAGGCGAATTTAATTAACCCCTCCACTCTCAAAATTCCCCTTACCACCTTGTTGAGTAAAGAACTCTGAATACGCATTTCGGTAACTAAGTTGCCATCCTCAGCAGAAAAACCACAAAGGAAAAAGGTAATGTTAAGCGTATCACCCCGAGAACAAACCTGTTCCTAGAACGACATGTGGCAAGAGACACAGAACTAGGCACCTGAAGATCATTTTTTTATGAATGTGTTTGTTCTTAACCTGCATATGACAATAAGTACTCGAAGAGATCCTTTAGAAAAATATTCAGGGTAGACAATAGTTTACATGTATGTCAACTTCAACATTAATTGCCATTAGATTAACATCATTTTTTGAGTAATGTAACGGTATTACTACCAATAAATATTAAGTTTATTTGCCCAAATTTGTAAAGATGAGGTGCTGCGGCATCTTTCTGTATCAAGAGGGAGAGACAAAAACTTGAGAACAAATTGATAATAAAACAAATTGTTTTCAATGGTACCTTCAGAAACTGATTTATCGTGATTGGTATTATACGATAGTAGAATAGCTATGAGAGTTTTGGAACAAAATCCCATAAGATTTAACACAGGGGTCTAAATTCACATTTTCGCCATCTTGGATTTCATGAGGAGTGAGGGAGAGATAGGAGAGCCCCGAGCACATCTCAACCGTTCAACTACAACGTGCAGCCGTTCTATTATAACAGATAGCCGTTCAATTATAACAGATAGTCGAACAGTTATCTGTTATAATTGAACGGCTTTCTGTTATAATAGAACGGTTATCTGTTATAATTGAACGGTTATCTGTTATAATGAACGATTATCTGTCATAATCGAACGGTTATCTGTAATAATTGAACGGTTATCTGTTATAATTGAACGGTTATCTGTCATAATCGAACGGTTATCTGTTATAATTGAACGGTTATCTGTCATAATCGAACGGTTATCTATTATAATTGAACTGCTATCTGTTATAATTGAGCGGCTATCTATCATAATAGAACGGCTACCCATTGTAGTTGAACGGTTGAGATGTACTCGGGGCCCTCCTATCTCTCCCTCACTCCTCATGAAATCCAAGATGGCGGAAATGTGAATTTAGACCCCTGTGTTAAATGTTATGGGATTTTGTTCCAGAACTCTCATAGCTATTCTACTTACGATTTCTTCTTAAGTTTCTTTTGCTAGACAGTCTTATTCAGCACATAGTTACCTTAAACTTTTTCCTTTTCACCTTTTTTCTAAAGTCAATAATAATAGAGCTACAGGCACAAAACGAAATAACAATAAAACAATTTTTTCGAGATATCTAGTCAGCCGTGTATTTTCTCTAAAAAAAAACAAAAGGCTTATTCAATTAAACTCGTAAAGCTGCAATTTTTTCGCCATTTGATCGACTCTCTATCTCGGCTGGTTTCCGAGATCCCCATGCCACGCATTTGAAAAAAACTCACCCTGTATATAGACACGCATAATACTTTTGGATCGCACAACACAGCTGATTAAGTAACCGCATTAGTAGCGACAGACACTCCCATATACAGACAGCTGTTTCGGACTACTATGTCCTCATCAGTGTACGATGGGGAATGCCTGCAACTTTTTCAGTGTGCCGTATGCTTGGCAGAGTATTGGCACAAATATTTTATAGAATCTTGTTTTATAATTACTAACTATGCTGTTTTACAACATTAAATACGATAATTGTTAGAAACAATCACATTAAATTAATTCGTTAAAAAATTGTGTAATGTCTATCAGTCAAACTTTTTATAATTTATTTACTTTTCTGATTAATCGTCACCATCACATCAGCTGGCGATCCTTCCGATCGGTTCTTAGCGTTCCATGGTAGCAACTTGGGCTCGAATTACTGCACTAATGTTTCATTGTTCGTCCGTGATGTAGTGTATGAAATTTCTACAAATCCCTTTGTTGTATGGTTTAATATGTGTGGTGATGATTTCATGTTAATTTACAATACATAAAAAAATTAAGTATTCTTTGATTTAGTAACATTTTTTATACCCATCACCTGTACCTGGCTGGAGCCATATTACTATTATTCATCATTTTATTAGATATTTATATTCTTGTTGTTTTATTTTGTAGTTCTGTAATTGAATATATGAAGCATAAAACACCTTTCTACTGTTCTCATACCCTACAAATAAATGTGATAAACTAATCGATGCGAATACATTTACACTGAGTTTATACATGGCTAAATCAATGGAACCCTATGAAGAAGAACTCAGCGTACGGTAAAATTTGAAGGCCTGCAGCAGCCCTCTACACAAATGAAGTCAATAGACCAACGTCAGGAGCAGTAACGCTTCTTTGCATTTCGTAAATGGGGCTTCAAACCCGTTTTTATATTTGAACAAGGGAAGTCAAACATCACAAATTCACCCTTATCCAACTGTTCGTCCCGTGATAAAGTAATCGATTTATCTTGACCGGAAATTTTGTTTATTTTTCTCCACTAAATTAATATTAGGCATTAAATATATTTCACTCTCACACAGCCGTTACCTTTCCTCTTTATTTTTCAAATCCACCGCTTAGTCTTTCAGCACCAGTCTAACTACGTTTTCATGTTTGTGTGAGTTCTCGTTTTTCTTCTGTTTTTAAACGTGCACATTGATATTTTTTCGATTTTCCTCCATTCGTGGCCTACCGGTCCTTTTTATTATTTCCTAATTAGGTACATATACAGGGTATAAAATACAAAATAGGATACGGTGGCTTAAAATAGTAAAAAAAAAAATACCCTTACCACCTCGATGACTGAAGAACTCCTGGATAGTTGCCGAAATACGTATGCAGGAGTTCTTCACTCATCGAGGTGGTAAGGGTATTTTTTTATTTTTTACTATGAAGCTGGTATTTGAGCCCAACTACAAATGGAGTTATTTGAGTTAGGGGAAGGCAGTATCCTCAAATCTCTTTTTGACGCTAAAATGGATCCCATACAAATCTGGAAAAATGCTGTGAAATATCCATGCTTACGAAATAATGTACGCCGTTTACTTTCCTGCTTTGGAAGTACTTACTGCTGCGAGTCAACATTTTCTCTCATGACAAAAATTAAAACTAGTTTAAGAACCCAAATTACGGATGCTCATTTAGAGGATCAATTAAGGCTACGCGTTAAGAAGCTTCATACAAATATTCAAATTACTGTCAAACAAGAAACAAATGCAAATATCGCACTAGTTAAATTTTAGAGATTACTTATCCATTGTGCTTCTTTTTAATGCAATAAATTTATCTAAAAACACTTCAACGGTATTATTGTTAGTTGAAAATGTATTTAAATATCTAGTTGTTTAATAGAATTAAAAAATCTGAATAAATATATTTATATATGCTTAAATAAATAAAAATACCAACAGTGAAATATACAAAATTATAGCAGTATCTATGAAGCTAAGAGTTGAATAAGAGAAATAATTAGAGAATAATGTTAGACCCTGTGTTAATGTGTTACCACGATATGAATACAATGTGAATAAATTGTGTTTTTAAATAGTAGCTTTTTATATTAAATAATAAATAAATGACTTAATGTTTCTTGTGTTATTTCGTATATTTTACAAGAACTTGATAAGACTATAGCAATTTCGGTAAAGTCGCTTTTATCGGTATTACAACTTATGCGGCCTCCTTTGTACTGCCCAACTTAAATGTGGCCTATAATGGTAAAAAGGTTCCCCACCTCTGGTTTATACCTTCCTTTTTAGTCACGGATTGCGTGCCATGCCTTTTAACACCGTTAAAGATTATTTATAATTCTATACTAACTCAGAGATCCTTCCCCCGTACATGAAAAGTAACCAAAATTGTACCGGTCTTCAACTCTGGATCAAAGAATCTAGTCACCAACTATCGAGCTATAGCATTATTAAATAATTTTTCCAAAACATTTGAAATAATTATGTTTGATTCGATTTCCTGGCATATACGCTCATTCATACGTCGTAGTCAATATGGTTTCGTAAAGGGACGCTCCACGATGACCAACTTGTGTAATTTCACACAATATGGACAACAAAAAACAAGTAGATGTTGTTTACATTGACGTTTAGTAAAGCAATTGATCGTGTGCAACACAATATTGTTTTGTCCAAATTGGAGAAATTTGACCTACATCCAAATTTAATGTTCTTGGGACATTGCCTAACTAATCGTCAGTTGTATGTAGAATATAAACATATACTATCCAATACTTACACAGCCCATAGTAGGGTACCACAAGGCTCTAATCTTGGGCCGTTGTTGTTCATTATGTTCATGAATGACGTATGCTGACGATCTTAAGATTTTTGCAGCCATAAATAAAGTTGAAGATTGTAGAGCGTTACAATACGACATGGATATGCTTATCAACTGGCGCGTAAATAATGACTTTTTCTTGATATTGAAAAGTGTGAGATAATGACTTACACTCGCAAATCTACTGTGCTAACATATGAACACAACATTAACGGCACCAATATTGACAGGGTTGTTTCAACCAAAGATCTTGGAGTTGTCTTTGATAGTGTAACGGTATGCAGTGATACTCAGAAATTGTTAGGATTTATTATTTGCTTCTGCAGAGACTACCAATTGTTAGGGTTCTACTAGTTTGCAGAACAGTTTACCGGTGAGAGAACACAAAAGAGGCAAACTGTTCTGCAAACTAGTGGAACCCTAACATTGGTCCTTCGAGCCGGATACCTTTCCAACTTGTCTTCGTACCCAGCCCCTTATATATGCGCTCGGTTTTGGTTCCGCGGTGAGTGCACTGACGCGGTAGCGGGTAGGCAGTAGGCGGACGCGCGGCTCGGCAAGCGGTTGTAGCCCGTCACATATCTAGGGTACAGACGGGTCTCGGATCGACGTCCGTTGCAATATGCACTTTTCGACCCGCACAAAACAGTCCTTAACACCAATACCATGATTGGAATGTATATAATGTTGATTCGTACTAAGTTGGGATACTGCAAGTCCTATGTATCACAAATATATCAATGGAATTCGTTCAAAGGAAATTTTTAAAATATCTCTTTTATGTTAAATAGAGAAGTTATCCACATTACAGTATGTCCTACTCAACGCTTCTTGAAGAATTTAATTTTAAGTCTCTTCAAGATCATCGAAAAATGATTAGACTCTGTTATTTATACAAAATTATTCATCATAAGATTGTTAATGCAGACGTTTTAAAGAAATTAAATTCTTATGGCGCTTGTATCTCCTGGATATCTGAGTGAAAGTATTCTTGAGAATTAAGTGGATTGCAACTAATCCCTTACAAAAAATAATGTAAACAGAAAGATATTTCACATCAAAAGGATGAAATTATATAGCGTCACTTTTCTTAAGTTTACTCAAGTTGCCCCGTGAACTCGAAGATACTTAATACTCACATGAATAAAAATTACATCCGATTAATACTCAATGTCATTCCCAAAACTCACATCCGTTACAAATACCATCCTAGTTTTACGATTACTTCGTACAGAGCCGCCGTCTGTTTCCATCTAACAAAAACAACCAAAGAGAAAATCCACCGCACATCTTGACGGAGGAAGAAAAACCAGACAACGCTAAAGCCAACCGTCAAATCGCTATCCACATCTGGGGCTTAGCAATTTGATTCCATGAACTTTTTTCGCGCCTGTGATCCGTCGAATTCGCTCCGTCTCGATTTAGTTCGTAATCGAGGTTGAGGCAGGGTAATACCCTTGTATATTGTATACAAGGGTAATACCCACAGGTAACAGATCGTACATATGTATACCGCGCCCTCTATGTGGTGTAGTTGGAAATTTCGATCGTAGATATGCCTTGCACTGGCGAGTTGAGATTGTTTAATAATGTTCTCCATTAAAACGTGTTGAAAGTGAATTTAATTAAAGAAAGATATACCAAATCGGTCCGTAGCAAGAATAAACCTGACGCTCCAACACCGAGAGAAAAAATATGTTCAGTTAACCAATAATTGGTTGACTCAACAAATTTCGTTATTTAGATATACTCAACACTCCATAAGGTTTATACAGTTGATTGAACTTTTTTGATTGAAACAACTTTAACAGAAGATTCGGACAACTAAAATTGGAATGTTGGCGCAATGCGTAATATTATTGTATCAAGGATACATTAGTTTCAGTCAACATATAAGTAATGTTGTGTGAGCTAGTAAATTGTATTGAATCTGAGAATTTGCAAAGTTAACTTAATATTTCGAAGATGCTCACATAACACAATCGTAAGTGTTTTTTCAAAATTAAAGATTATTTTATTGAAGTCGACGTGCTGGTTAATTAAAAAAACCATTAAACTATTTGAAAAAGACGGCTAAATATATATACTGCAAGTAAATATGCATTTACAAAAATTTTAATGTTTATTAATTAAATGTTAAACTGCACATTCTTAAAATAACCAAAAAGGTATTATAAACAATATTTCCATGCAAAATTACCTACACAAGATGTATTCATAACCTAAAAAGTATGGATATTTTATTTTATTGATACTCTTCTGTAGCTTTCCCACAATTATTTTACTAACAATATCTTGAATCAAAGCATAAATGTGTAACATTTCATGTTTTGATGAACGATCCAATTCCTTTCTCTCAGTGTATATTAGTGCTAATTTACAAAGTGACTCCTTATCTTTATAATCAGCATGCAGTAGCATAAACCCCTATTCTAGTTTCGTCAAAGTCTTCGCTGCAATTTAGCACCCCTCTCCGTACGGGAAATTATAATGGAACAGGGAAGATGTTTATTCTGACAGATTAACGCAATTTAAAATCCAACACGACCTTCTTAGTTGCTGCGAAACTCGACTCAAACCGAAATTACCTAACAGAACTATCACGTAGGCGCTGATCGAGACGTGTTCCTATATTGGCGTTAAACGCACGATTAGGCAACTCCGCCACCTCTTAATACGTTTAATAACTGTGAAGATTACGCAGGTGAGAAGCGAAACAGTCGAAATTTGATAAATCAAGTGATAAAGGCCGGGGATAATTATGTGGCGAGACGGAGAAATATTGCATTCGGTGTGGAATAAACGGAAGCACAAGTATGCGTGTATATTAGATTCAAAGCAAAAAGCTAGTGACAGCTGTCAATCAGCGGTTACTTGTTAAGCTATACGCTGATCTTTTGATGCATTTAAAGTCAATCTGTTGGTCTTAAGCCAATCGCTAAGTTTATTAAAGTATTTATTACAATCGCTTAGTAGACGAACAGAATCATCATCATCTTCTTCATGGATTAGGCCGCGCGGCCTGTTCCGTCCTAGCCTTCCACCTCGTCCTAGGTCTTCCCACGTCTCTTCTCCCTCTAGACCTATACGCCATGGCCAGCTTCGGTAGCCGACTGTCTTGTAACCTCTCCAGATGTTCCGCCCATCGTGCTTTGTAATCTTGAATCCTGTCGTTAATGGCAAAGATACTTAGCTCTTCTCTCACTCTTTCATTGCGAATATGATCCGCTCTGTTGTAGCCTCTTATTGATCTCAAAAATTTCATCTCTTCAGCTTGGATTTTATTGAGATCTTTATGTTTTAAAACCCAAGCTTCGCTGCCGTACAATAGACTGGGTACCGCCATAGTTT
>JARFOC010082993.1:0-14479 GCA_031763485.1 Osmoderma eremita
ATATGGTAATAGGAACGTTCTTTTCACGTTCCCATGTTATGTCGCGAGATATCTTAAAGTCATTTTAATAGTCGTAATTACGTTCCCAGATACTTATTGTGCCAGTTGGGATATACATAATACATAACAAAAATTATGCATGGAATGTCAAACGTGAAATCTAAATGTGAAGTTACTGGACGGTAAAATTGTATTTGCAGTTGAATAATGATCACTGCGTTTAGAAATAAAAAAAAATGATGCACTAAAATGTGCTAAGACTTTTTGGAGAAACTTTACGAAGGAATTACTGAATTGTCTATAGTATGGTAAATAATAAGATGACGCGGCTGCAATTATTACCTCCTCGCAGTTCCATTTTCGAAGGATACCCAAATCGACTGCCCGCAATTTTAACCGTTAATACACCCATGCAATATACAACAATTATTGCATTTAGCAATGATGACAGGCATTCGTTCCTTTACCACGAAATAAAGAGGATAAAGAGCATGGATTGCATTGAGTCATTCTGTAGGCGGTAATAGCAAAAAAAAAGTTACAAAAACACATTTACAGCTTAATGACGAATTAAATACATAATTTTTGCCTTTTTCTTCTTATACATAAATAGCTTATGGGTATGAGATCATGCTAGTAACATTCTTTCAGTGTAGTTTCAAATTTGCCTTGTATTTGCGAAGGTGTGTGTTAGAGTATTTTGACTAATGAACGTTAAAAAAGCCACACCTTGTGTGGTTAAGGCAAATTTTACGATTGTATGGTACAAAAAAGTGTGGGAATTCTATTAATAAATAAATACTTTAGCAAATAACTACAGATTATGTCGTTTAAGGAATAAATTATTGGTAAAATATTTGAGGAATGCTATATAAGGAAATATATCTGGTTTGGTATGTTTTCGAGAACTAATTCTCTGATTGTTTCGATAATTGAAGCACTTCTTACTAATTTATCCATTAATAATATATTTGGCACAGCAATTTCCTAGTTTTGTGATTCATTTCAATTGTAACACTTGTACATTAACAATGAATGTATGTAAATTTAGGTCAGATTTATGATTATACAAATCAAATCCTTTGAGAAATGGAGCTAAAATTATTCTTAAAGCCCCTAAGTTTTTTCTACAGCTCCTCTTCATCCACTTTCTTTAAGCATGGTCTGTTTTACTTTGACATTTTGCCTTTATAATTCTCTTCCATAACTTTCTCTTGGCTTTGCCCCTACAGTTCTTTATGTCTTGGTCTCTTAAACACCGCTTCTCTCCACCTTTTTCTTGATCTTCTTTTTGTTGTAGCCCGATACTCTCCATACCATCTCTTTTACTTGTCTATATTCCGCTCTAGATGTGACCCAACCACTGTAGTCTTCTAGATTTTGCTACCATGCCGATCTTAGGGTCTTTGTAGTTTTCGTTAATGCTTTATTTATTCTTCTCATATATCCTTCCTCTGTTGTCTTTCCTCCCATTATTATCCTGATCATTTCCTTTCCCATCTCATCAATACCCTTTAGCCCCCAGACCTCTTAACCATACGGCGCTGTGGACCTCAGCATCGTCTTGTATATTCGCAGTTTTGTATTTTTTGACGGCAGTTCCGACCTGATTAGGTGGTTCACAGCTTCGGCGCGCTTGTTTGCTTTTGCTCATTATTGCTTCAATTCCTCTTATCTTGTCACATCTGCTTCTAACTTATTCTTAAGCAGGAATTCGTCCAGTTCCTCAAACATCATTTTCCCCAGATGTGTATATATTTCCAACTGTTCTTGTATGTTCCGCCATTCTGGTTGCTTTGTTTTTCTGTTCATTCACTTGTAAGCCTGCTTTGTGTGCTGTATCCACTACTCTTCCCACATTTCCTTCAGTTCTTTTTCATTTCTCGCATTTATGGTCAAGTCATTCGCGTAACCAACTATTTGACGACTTCTATACATTATATATCCCTCTCGGTTCATCTGAGTTTCTCTGGTAATATCCTCTAGTAACATATTAAATAATAATGATAGAGGATTCCCTTGTCTAAGTCCTAAGTGTTTTCCATTAATCCCCTCGTAGTTCTCCATAAACTCATACTTGCCAAATAAAATAAACATAGTTTCAAATTTCGATATGGTGCAAGAGATTTTTTCTTGAAAACTAAACTTTAAAATACGACATGAAACATTGCAAATTGATCATGTTTACGTGTGCTTTTACCAATATTGAAGTACCGAAATGATTGTTGTATATTCAGATTTTCCAGTGCTTCTCCTAACATTCTCTTGGGAATGATGCAATAATTTTATTATGGGTTTTATTAGTGGTTTTTGTATCGTTAATTGGTGACGTCAAACTACTCTGAGTAGATTTTTTCTTTCCAAAACAAAAATGTCTCATCTTTGCTTTTCTAAAAAACAATGAACCATGTTTGGGATTTGTACAAAACTTGGCCAAGATATTCGTTTATCTATGTTTAGAATTTATTAGCAAGAAATGTTGTTTTTATATGGATGACTTTTAAAATAAGCCACTTTATCATATTGGCAATTCTGATGATACCCTTGTGTGCTTTTTATATATAAAAAAAACGATTATTTGTTGTCATTGATTTGTAATGATTTTGCTTACAGGTTTTTTGTTATTTGTTGGTAGATTATATTAGGAATTTAACCTAGCTTTTCTCCAACCTCCCCTCAATGATTATCTTATTAATTTTCATACAGGAAAAATACTAATTAAGAAAACAGATGCTCTTATACATATAACCTACTTATAGTAATATGTCTAATGCCTCTTTGGTAACGGCATTGTATTCATATTATGTTAGGTAAGAATATTTTCCTCAAGGACACAAACGTTTAGATCGAAAATAGACGTACAATATTCAAATCAAAAACGTGCCATTTCAACTGGAATGCTTAATCATTCATTACGCACACCAATAGAACCTGATTCATGTTATATTCTATCTGCCTACAATGAATGTATACAGAATATCTGTGTCGGCTCGTTCTTGCAATTATTAATGCTCAAATACTAATTTTGGACCAACCTATCTGCTTCGGTATAGATATTTGTCGAAGAATCCAAAGCATTTTCGATTGGGAAACTCACAGATACCAATCGCGAGGGCAAAATATTGCAACGATTACGTTTCGAATATTTAACGATTGTAAAGAGACAAAGAGAAAACTTTGCAAATATGTGAGTCAATTTAGTAAACATTTATGCGGATATTTTATGTCATTATTTTGCCGCGAGAGAGTACGGAAGAAACACGTTGCAACTGTTATTGAGCGGTTCCATTAATCGATTGCACAATATCAAGATGTTCGTTATATGAAAATTATATAATTCATATTTGACTCGGGTTATGCGAAAAATGCGATGACTTCCTCCATTTCTTAAGCGGTTTTATCGATTTTCGATTATGCTGGAGATCGGCAAATTTCTTACATAAAAGAGGAAACAATGCACGTGACAATATATAGGGTGTGTATAAATTGGCGCGAAAGCTACACCTAAATGTAAAGTGGTTCCTGAAAACATAAGAATTACAATTTTGATATTAACTTTGATATACTTAATCCCGATTTTGATGCAATTTGGTTTATGCAAGACGGTTGTCCGCGCATAACACCAGATAAGTAATGGAGTTTTTAGAAAACTAAATGGAACTAACATTAATCTTAATTATCCTAAGGCTCCATAGCTTTTCAACAGCTCCTCTTCACCCACTTTCTTAGGCATCGATTTTCGAATCCTTCTGCAATTGTGTCAATGTATTTTATGTGAGGTAAATTTGAAACTCCCTCAAAACCTTTCATTTCTTCAAAATGCACTTTACAATTTGGAAAAAATGAAAAATCATTTTGAAGAGCTTAATTTTATGCTTGAATTAATTTATGTGTCCAAATAAGTTGGCAATATTCTGCTGTTTTCCTTGTAGCTTCAAATTCAATTCGTTAAGGTGAGATGTCAACTCTGTTAAAAATGCAAGGTCTGCTAAAAATGGTGCATCTAGCATTTGATTTTCAAGTTCTGTAGTGTTGAACTTGACTTCATCTTTCAGGAAAATAGGAATCTCCTTGCGTAGAGCGAAGAATCGTTGCAAACAGTTCCCGGCGCTTAACCAACGAATTTTGGTGTCAAGTAAGAAGTCCCCATATATATACATCTACTTCGGCTAAAAAATCACGAAATTTTCTGAGAGTCAAAGCACGATTGCCTCCTCTAATAATATTGGTTATTTTAACAACCACTTTCAAGACATTCATTTGACGTAAGGATTTTCCACATAGAGCTTCTTTATGAACAATACAGTGTATCACAGGACAGTTGATGTTGTTTTGTTTCAAGAGTCCTGCAAATCCAATTTCAGTTTCTATCATAGCTCTGGATCCATCAGTAACAATACAGGAACATTTATCGAATCCCCCGTAGTCTGACACCACCTTATTTACAGCTTCAAAAATATCCGTACCTTTGATGGTACCATGGAGAGGAATAAGATAATCATCTCCTCTGCTACACTGAAGTCGTTTTGAATAGTTCGGATAAAAATTACAAGCTGTTTAATGTCGGACAGATCAGTGCTTTTATCCAGGCATAGCGAAAAATATTTACATTTTTCAACCGTGTCATGACGATTTTTGGATACATATTGATATTGATTAATATGGTCCACCCGTCTTGCATTTGTTTGATGCGACGCTGAGACTGTTGAATGAATTTTTCGGCAATTTTTGTTTCATGAAATTATTTTGCCATTTTGATTGCACAATTTTTAATAAGTACTCCGTCGCTAAAAGGTTTCTTCGCTTTGACAATTTCCAGCGGTACTTCGTAAGAAGCGGCAATACTGTACTTGTTATCAGTGTCAGATTTTTGAAAAAATGTTGTTTGTTGTTTCAGTTTTTCTTATAATCCGTAATGATAGCTTTTCTTGACTCCCCTGTACATTGCTGAAACATTTTCTCGTGTCGTTAGTGTAATATCGTTTCATATTATATTATTTGGGAACCGATAGTATTTGCGTACAAACAATGCACTGAAGTTTATTATTGTTGTTTGTGATTAAATAGTCTGATTCCCAACGGTCATTATAAACTCGATGTTCGTTCGTTATTTTTCTTTTCTGCCAAGATATATTTCACTTAGAAATGCTTTAGAATTGGTACGTAACGCAAACTAGAACAATTATTAACTAACTCCGCCCGTCCCGCTTGACGCAATCTTCTTATATACGTGCGCGGGGCTTCTCGAATATTCGAGGGTGTTCAAGCAAGATCGGTCCGATTTCCAGTAACTTCTATCCGTCACTAGTGGCGTCACACCAATTTTTATTTGTGTGCATATTTCGTATTTGAGGGTAAATTATACATTTAGAGGCCCGCTCCGCGTGCCGCAAAAAATGACGTCGCGGGCCTCACGTTTGACAGCCCTGGTCTAGAAGATTCAGATTGTATAGGAGTTTGTTTTGGAAAATTTAGAATATACGGTTTCGCTTTGAGAGTAAATGGATTATTTTCAGTTCTCAGTCCTTATTTTTAACAAATCACCTTTTTTTACAAGCAAGTTTCTAATTTATAGTTGGGAGCATTATCTACGCATTTATACAGATATAATATGAGAAATATGAGCGTATATCTAATGTTAAAAATAAATAAATAAATGAACGCTAATTAGTAATAATTAGCACAACTCCATCTAATTACACTAACAAGCTACGTCCATGACAATTTGTGCGAGTTTATCACACGTATTACATGTATTTAAAACTATTTTCTTTCTAATTTACAACGTTTGCATCTATCGCTCTTTAAATTTTATTTACATTGCTACTGTCGTCATATCATACGTAGTGTCACCATGCGGAGGCTATAACTTATTCTGAACGTATAGAAACATTTCCTGCCTCGGCAGATACGTACAGAGACACACCGAAATAAACTACGCTTACTTACTGACTTATCTACCTTGGTTTTAAATGTTATTGCAGCGTCGTTACGTGCTTTAGCCGTAATAATTTGCCTATACGACCGCGTAGGCATACAGAGTGAGGCATAATACTGGATCCCAACTGCCCGCATCGTTTTCGTGCGTCACTTTGGTGGATTTACCAAAGAAAAGTCCAAATCAAATAAACTAGCGCTGAGAACTAGAGATGTGGGTTGTCTTGTAAAGTAATGTAGTTTCATTGTGGGTTGGAAGCGGGTAACCTTGCTATATATAAATGCAGAGACGGTTAAAGTACACAGATCAATTAAATCATCTGGTATATACAGGGTAAAATTTAACTATGATACGGGAATAGATATAGAAAATTGGTAAAAAACTATAAAGATAAATTTAACAATGAAGCAACCTCGTCTGTACAAAATCTACCAAGAAGACGAAATATACAGTGCGCGGAAATAAGTACAGAAGCAATAAGAGTAGTAAATACAGGAAAACTGAAGGAGTGGATGAGACAGAGTTAGAAGTGACAAAATATATATTTTAGCCCTTCCGTCTTTTCTAGACAGAAGAAGTAGTAACAGGCTTTGGGGAAATATATAAGAGTAATTATTATTATACAGGCTGTCTTATAAAAAAAAGACGAGTTCGTAGCGCCTTTATTTATACATAAAAAGAAAAAGCAGGTAAATTATAAGAAGTACATAGGGATATGTTTATCTTCGCCCTGTTTTAAAACATATACAAGAATAATAAAGAAAAGGTCGAGGCATTGTCTCGAGGAAGAATTGGAGGAGGAGCAGGCAGCCTTCAGACCCCAAAATTAGACGAATAACAATATATACATATTGCGAATTATGACAGAAGAAAGGAAAGAAAATTGAAAGTCAATAAATGCTCTTACTGGCGTATGGAACTAAGGGCAGGCTTTGATTCAATAAAAACGAACATAATTTGGAGATGTTTGGAAGAAATAAATAAATACAAGTAATAAAAATTAATACAAGTAATGAAAAACGCGTACGAACTTTCTTAGGCCATGGTTCAAACAGCAAGAGAGAGATCGGAATAAAGATAGAACTAACTCAAAAAATATCCAGCTTGGTGATGGAAAGACTCTATATGCCTATTTCGGCAACTGAATTTCTGTTCTCATTAGAACCTAACCTCATTAGAATCTAACGTGTCAGTCTTATTCCACTGGTGATCTGGCGAAAAGCATATCTTCGAAGGTTTTACCTTAACCAGAGATACCAACACTGATTTCCTTTGTAGGAACAATGCAATAAAGATATTGGCAGGCAAATAATAATGTGGAAACATGGGACTAAGGTACAGCATGGCTTACTTTGGAACAATAATATTAGACGTTAAAAGAGAATTCCCTATAGTATTTCGGAAGATATATGATGCCGAAATCACTCTTAGAAGAATCAGACACAAAATTAGAACTGTGGAAACGTGTTACATTAACAGATCGTAAGGATCGCCGTGCAATCACAAAAAGGTTAGAAAGCAAAGTCTCTTCGGTGGTATGGACATGTGTTGTTTGTACAAGATAAAAATGGAAAGGATTGGTTTTATCTGTTGTTTAAAGATTCTTCTTTTGGATGTTCTGTTAGGGTGTGTTTGAGGACCAGTATCATTTATATTTCTGAATAGAGAAACGACATAGAAATAATAGAGATTGGTCATATAGGCATACTTATCAGTCGTTTATAAGTGCACTACCCTTACCATTTAAGCTTAAACATGTGAAGGTAATCGTGTGTGTGTCAACTACATGCGATTTACACCTTGGAAATTGTAGCTCAGATACGCATTAGACTAATGCATAGAAATTGCTGTGATATCTTCAAAATGCTGATGTTTAGGTAATATACGTTTTTAAAAATCAAAGAAACACGGTAACAAGTTCATCAATTATTTCCGGTTCCACGTTTCCATTATTGCAAACCAATTGCCTTTAAATAACGTAATAAAATAAATTAGGATACCCCAGGGTGTGATTTAGCCCCATTGCGGTTTCTTTCTTTGTTGTAACCATGCGATAATTCGATATTTTCAAACGACTATTTATCTTTATAATCACACCGCGTACACTAAACACCTTGTTTACTTCATTCTTGTCATTTAAATCCCGATTTTAACGAAAATTACTCTCTACAACGACTCAGGTGTATTTATTATGTCGGCTCCACGACTGCTATGGCTTTCTCGCAACTCTTCCGGCGCGCCATTGGGCCAGAAAAGGAAGAAAAATACGCAGAATTCATTCCGTAACGTCCGACAGCGCCTTTCCTTCGCCTATTACTTGCGTATATGGAGGTGTTGCGTCAAAGTTTCACAGTATGCACCGCGTATAACGATTCTAGGCGGCTTTTTAGCCATTCTCAGTATGATTAGCGCGACTGTCGGTTGTGGTATATATCGCGTATCGCGCGTGACTTTAAGAAAGTTCGCTTCGAAGAGTTAAATTTTCGAAAATTACTGGTGTTTCGGACGACAGAAGAAAGATTTAATATGTATCAGCCGACGTTCTTCGAGCAAAGCTTGAGATCGAGTGTTACGAATAGGAGTTTCAGGCAGAGGAGTAGAGATACCACCCCAGATCCTAAGAAGACCACCCCCAATTTATCCAGGAGGAATAGTTTTGAGAATAGGGCTTCAATACTGCGTAGATCCTTTACGAAAAAGGCTACAACAAACTCCAACGAGATTTCACCAGATGCCAACGCCCGAAAAAATCAAAAATCCACTCAAAAAAGTCCATCATCGTCGAAAAGGAGTAGTACTGAAGATATCAAACCATCCCCGGGCAAAATTGTTATCGAGAAACGCAAATTCCCCAAGTTATATCGATCTAAGAGTCTGGATTATGTCAGGATGTCTTCACTAAATGACTTGACACGTACCACATCATGTTCCAGCTTTTTCGCCGCGAAAACCAGCGAGGACTTCCTAAGGAATTTCCTGAAAAACATGTCGATACTCAAAGCTGGATTATTGGACGAATTTCGGCCTTGTAGAAGAGATGAAAGGGATGCTGTCAACGGTGACGTAGTATCTTTAAAGTCGGAGTCGATTTCTTCTGAAACCACCTCTGTTGGAGTTAGGTTGCACCAGAAAACGACCAGATCTTCTTTGGCGAGGAATTGCGAAGGTGCCACTTCCGATATGTCTTTCGAAAGATCTTTGCGATCTTCCAAAAAAGTTGTCACCCCTATATCGAATCGTATGCCCGGTTGCCCTAAAGAAAATGCTATTCCCACGCCAAAACTTGATAATCCAAAAAAGCAGCGAAGGAAGAATTTGAAGAGGCTGATTAACGATGGTTTTTTGGAGCGTTTGAAATCTAGGAGCGAACTGAGATTGGATTTCGTTAAGGAAAAACCAAGTTTTGACGCTGTTGACGGTGCTATTTTAAAGGGCAGCATAAGATCCCCCATTTCACCAGTTAGATCTTCAGGTTTAGTTGGTCAAAAGTTGACCAAAAAGAAGTGCGGTGATATTTCTGTTGGTGCTACTGCTAGTGATGGTTGCAAATCTAATGGATCAAGTGGTAATTTTAGTGTGGCAAAAAAGCATTTACCCTTAAGGAATAAGTGTAAACCTAGCTTAACAGGCTGTGATAATAGAAACCAAAAATCAAGACCCTTGAAAACAAAAACCCAAAATTCGACCGCCATACCATTCGATGAAATCTTCGAACGTTCGATGTGTAGGAAATATAATTTTAGTGATGCAAGGGACTCCTATTTGAAAACCTTAGGTTTTTTCTTAAATAATAACTGTATAGAAGAGACTCAGGTCTTGATTTAAGAAATTTTTATTTCCCTATTGGAAATAATTGTTTTGCTTTGTTCTAGGCCAAAACAGACGAACAAATAATCAAAGAAAAACAATGGTTGGATACTCAAAAGGTGTGGCTGATGCATAGAGGTGGTTTTGCGTTAGCCAGGAAAATTTCTGGACAGGAAAATGAACCGGGGAAAGTGAAAATACAACTGGAACAAACTGGAGATTATCTAATCGTAGATGAGGACGATATAGAAAAGGTAAGGCATGTACAAGTTTTTCTAAATTGCATATTTAATGCAGAGGAGATTTTATAAAATTAAGCTTGAAAGCAGGCAGTGCAAATAATTTTTAAATATGAAAAAAATATAGTAACACAAGCATTTATAACCTAAAATATAGTTTTGACTAAGATTGTTTTGTTCTTTAAGGCAAATCCAACTCAATTTGATAGAGTGGAAGATATTACCAACCTGAGGTACTTAAACGAGTCCAGTATTCTCCATACCTTGCGACAGCGATATGCTTCCAATCTAATCTACACTAGCGCTGGCTCAAATACTTTACTGGCCATCAATCCAATGGCTCCATTAGCAATTTATTCGGAAAAAGTAAGTCATAATTCTCTGTTTCTAAACCAGGCTCATTTGTGGATGTTATTTTAGGTTGTTGCCTTGTTCAAAGGTTGCAAAAGTGAAGACATGCCACCGCATATTTACTCTATAGCCCAATCTGCATATCATAACATGTTATCGACCAGAAAGGACCAATCTATACTCTTCCTAGGTCGCTCTGGTTCCGGAAAGACCACCAATTTCAGACATTGCCTCCAATACTTACTAACAGCAGCGGGATGTGTCAATAAAATTTTAACCGTAGAGAAGTTAACGTCGATTTGGTGCGTTTTGGAGAGTTTTGGAAATTGCAAGACCGTCATGAACACCAACGCCACGAGGTTTACGCAAATATTCAGTTTGGACTTTGACCAAAGCGGGGTCATAGCTTCCGCGAGCATACAGATTTTGATGTTGGAAAAGACCAGGGCGTGTAGAAAATTGGAAGGTGAAACAAGCTTTCATATCATGCACCGGTTGCTGTTTGGGGTCGAAGGACACTTGAGGAAAGAACTTTACTTGGACCAGGTGACGGGGAATGAAAATAATGCTTTCTTCAACCTACATCAAAGGCATGAGGATAGGCAGAGGATGCAGGCTGAATTTGCTAAGATATGCTCGTACATGGGAGTGTTGGGGATAAGCGAACAAGATCAGAAAGTCGTATGGTCGGTATTGGCTGCGTTGTACCATTTAGGAAATGCTGGAGCTAGCAAAGGTAAGATTAAGATGTAACATAAAGATTAAAAGTTTTAATTTAACAGTATTAACCCATTACCTACTTCGTACTCGTCTTCAGAATAGTCCTGCCAATAAATTGTAAAATTAAGAACTAGTTTCATTTAGAAAATATAGATTTTGCATATAATTCATTCCTTTTGCAGTCGGTAATTCTAGCAAATATCAATTCGCAAATCCTCAAGCCGCCCAGAAAGCTGCTAACCTCTTGGGAACTACACCAGAAGAACTATCCAGGGTCACATTTGGTTTGGCCTCTGGAGGCATGGCAACACCGAATGGTCCTAGACAACCATTCAGGACACCTTCACCTACTGATCGGGGCTTAGACCGTGACGTTTCTGGTTTGGAAGCGTTAGAAGGTCTTATCATAGGGTTATATTCCGAAGTCTTCAACGCCATAGCATCCATGATTAATAAGTGAGTCGAAAATAGAAAAAAAATGTTTAAAATATATTTCTCATCAATTTTTTTGACAGGTCCATCTCCGCTTCGACCCATACAGTATCCTCTTTGCTTCTGGTAGATACTCCGGGTTTTCAAAATCCGGCAACTTGCGGCAGACAAACCGGGGCCTCATTTGAAGATTTGTGCCACAATTATTTGCAGGAGAGGCTGCAATTACTTTACCACCACACGAATTTGGTGTCGCCCAAAGATCGGTACATCCAAGAGAATATAGACATCGACTTGGAGGAACACGAACACCACAATTTGATCAATCCACAACCTTTGGTGAATCTCCTGGATAAGACTGCCCAAAACACCGTTGTTAGAACTTCCCAGAATGACCTACACGAAGCCGATCGTAGGGGAATGTTGTGGTTACTGGACGAAGAGGCGATTTACCCCGGTTCTAACGACGATAGCTTTTTGGAACGGCTATTTACTCATTACGGTGACCGAGATCATCAGTTATTATTGAGGAAGGCGCCTGGAAATTTGCAGTTCATCTTGCAGCATTTACAAGGAACAAATCCGGTGCTATACAATTGTTTTGGTTGGCTAAAATGCAGTAGGGAAAATCCAGTGTGTCGCGCTGCTATTACGATACTCCAGGAAAGTCATAGGTTGGTAAAAATGATTTTGTGGATGAAGCATCTTTTAAGTAATTGAATTTTGGCGATTACAGAGATGACGTGAACAAATTATTCGTTGCTGCTAGAGGCATAGGTGGTTCGAGCTTCGGTGGCTCTCTAGTGGGTATAGAAGGGTCGCAATCTTTGCGAAGGGCTTCGAGCATTCGTAGAACATTCACGGCCGGAACGGCAGCCATCAAAAGGAAATCTATTTGTCTTCAAGTAAGTCATTTTTTGATCTAAATATTTTGATTGTTTAACTTCCTTTTGTTTCCAGACTAAATTCACAGTTGACGGTTTGGTTGAGACTCTACGACGTACCAAATTAAGATTCGTACAGTGCATCCTACCCCAGCACAATGCCGGATTATGCGAAATCAACTCGCCCATACTCCCAATGAAGCCTTCGTCTTCTCTAAACGATGATGGTATATTAAACGTACCTTTATTAAGATCGCAAGTATGAAAGAGTTTTGGTTCTTATTTGCTTTTTGTGCTAAAGTCTCATTTTCTAGATACGAGGAGGTCAAGTCTTGGATTCGGTGCGATTGCACAAGTTGGGTTTCCCGAGTTTCTTGCCTCTGGGTGAATTTAGAAGACGCTTTAGACTTTTGGCGACGGATTGTAAGCCTACCACGCCAATTTTGGACGAGAGGAAAGCGGTTGAAGACATGCTACTAGCGTTGGACCTGGAAATGGCGACGTACAGAGTTGGATTAAGTCAGGTAAGTCAAAGACGATTGTTTTTAAGCAGGTTTTATTTAGATGAAATGATATTGGAATGCCATGAATTAAATTTATGCGCAAAAATATTTTTAAATTGAAAAAATTCCTTTAAATTCCTTTAATATTAGATTTAAATTAATTATTGAATTGCCTGTGATTTTATCGCAGTTTTAGTGTGATTTGGGAAGTATATGAAACAAAAGTGGTTTTAAGAAGAAGCAATTATAATAGTGTTTAATTTGGGATATCATGTTCTTGTGTTTCTTGTTGTCAATTTGAAATGTGATAAAATTTCGCTTGGTGAAGATGTAAGTTTTAACATGTGCATGTGTGTGTATCGGTTTAGTATTAATTCAGAGATAAATAGAGTGATAAAAATTAAGAAATGCACTTTAATTATGAAAGATGTAAACATGGGTGCGAACATAGTTGCATACATCCGACTTTTGAAGCATTCGATCCTATAGCCTACGAATTAATATTCTTGTTACCTACAACTATGTTCGGGCCAACAGTAAGTTTTGCTTTTAAGCTGAGAAAATTATCTGGTTATTATCATAAAATAATAAACTTTAATATATTTACAGATCTATTTTGAACATTTTAGACCTAATCATGTTTTCTAATCCATTTAAAAGTACCGTTTTCGTAGGAACTGTAACAGTTACAAGAGGGTTTCCTTAAATAATATAAAACAACAATTTAATTTATAAGATGGGGTCGCACTATTTTCTTATATATCGTGATTAATTTTACTCTATGATACTTACTTACATTGCAGGTCAGTAAGAATGGTTGCATAATTTTCTTCTTTTACTTTGATGAAAGAAATTTGATCCTACGGATCGCCTCGACCTCCAAATACAGTACAGAGCTTATGAGAATTCGATACACGGCTGCCAAATCGTCGAATCAGCTGTACTTTATTGCTTCCGGTTCCATTATTTGGGTTTCTGACATTTAAAATGCATATTTTAAGGAAAACAGTAAAATATAAAAAAACAATCTAAGAATCAGTGAAAAAGCCCATAAATTTATTTATTATTACTCAACATTAACGTAATTTACGTTCCAAACATTTATTTGGGAATTGGGGTATTATACAATTTATTAAATTTAAAGTAAAATGTATAATCCTTTAACAAATTATAGTTTCCACTTTTGTAACAAAAATAGCTGGAGTCATACAAATCCCCATATAATACAACATTATTTAAGAAAGGAATAGCAATTATACACATATATGTTTTGTTTCAACTTTTAGTCAGTCGATGGACCAGTTTGATCTTCAGATGATGACGAATCTGTTACATGAATAATAAATTCTTCAATATCATCTTGCAAATTATCTACTATCCACATTTCTTTCTCAATGTTTTATACATGTTTGATGTAATTTTGCCAATTATCAACTGTTACAGTGCTAGATGCTATTTGAATTAATTCCTCTATATCTTTTACCTTAAACGTGGTATTATTCATTTTTATATAGTTTTTAACTTGTGCCTATACCAGAGGTGGGGAACCTTTTTACCATTATAGGCCACATTTAAATTAGGCAGTAACAAAGGAGGCCGCATAAG
>JARFOC010083024.1:0-14476 GCA_031763485.1 Osmoderma eremita
CATTTGTAATATTTATTATTTATTTTACTATTTCCTTATTTATTTTTTAATAAAAATATAATATATCGTATCGATATTGGGGGCCGAATTCACAGGCCTTGCGGGCCGCATTTGACCCGCGGGCCGCACTTTGGGAACCCCTGCTCTAAACAATAGATCTTCTTCCATATTATCTCGAAGGAAATGATGTCAGATCTTCCGAAGGTTCTATACATTTTTAATAACAAATTCTCAAAAACCGTTGGAAAGTTGTACCATAACTTGAAGCATATTTGATATTTCCAATTAAAAATGCAACAATATTACAAACGGAATTAAAATAATATCACCTTAGAAAGTTTTAAAATGTCAACAACATTCCACTAAAAGAAAGTCGATGGAAAATTCGATAACCACGTGAAAACTGCCCCCTGCGATCAATGCGTCACAATTTAGTTTAATAAGAGACTGCTAGATGGCACCCCTGGCGGAGGTTCATAAACCTGATCACGAATGAAGCTGGTAAAAATAATTTTTTAAGTGGCCTCATCACACATTAGATTACACACACAACAGAGGGGCTTGGAAAGATTTTGCGGATTTTCTGGACGAGGAATGAATCGCCAGTGCAGTTAAGCGAGCCCAAGTTGCTACCATAGGATACAAAAAACCAAATAGGAAGACCGTCGCTGCTGTTACAGTACGAAAACCACTGACGTAACATTTACATCGCGATGCAGTGGATATCATATACAGGCATGAGATAAAAGGTGTTGTGATGGTGGTGAAAATTAGGCGATAAATAAATTGTAAAAAATCAGAAAGTAAAGTTGTTAGCCGTACAGAAAGAGTAGTGAAATAACAAATGTAGAGCAAAGGGTGATTGGAAAAGTGTAGTGAGGCAGATTTCAATGAGTTAGAACGAGTGGCGGTGGTATTAGAAGAAAGAACAGACACATAATACATACACACACATAAAGAGGGTAGTTAAGGTGTTTGACAATTTGATTTATTCATTAAAATTATCTGTGCGAATTTATGGTGACAGTAACATTAAAAAAAAATACGTATATAGCTTGTATATATGTACATATTTGTGCGCTGTGGAGTGTTTTTAATTTTCTTAAGTGTGAGTAATTTGCCGCAGTTCCTAAGACAAGTCTATAACCATTGAATGTCAACCACAAGCTGTATGCATGGCAAAACATGTGTCGACTATGATAAGGAAAGTTTTTGCCGATGAAGAAAATGCAGAAATACTACATCATTAAGACTTTTCTGTGTATTTTGGGCCATACTATTCCCCCTCAAACTTCATGACACATTGTTTAACACTCCGTATATAACACGGCGAAATAACTTTAGGAATGTTTTAGAATCACGGTGACCAACTTAACCGTATACTGCAGATAAGTGCATAGATTCTAGACATGTAATCTACGTTCGAATGTAGCACAGAAACAAATATTTAGATATCCAGGAATTAAATATCACGCCGAGAGTTGCTCTTGGGAAAGCTGTAATGAATTTGCACTTACACAAACTAAAAAGGCATGCAATGTTCTAACGATCTAGGCAAACCTAGAATGTCTTAATGTCTTTACCTACTTTTCAATGCATTTTTGAAAACACTTCTATGGGAAATTATGTTGCACATACAAGCAGTAGGCTGTACACGTGCATCGAATGTTTACACTTAGCAGCTTTGATATCTTGTGTGTTATTATCAAATATTTGTTTATGACTTTTAAAATACGCAGTGTGCAAAAAGTAAGCTGAGGCGTCTATATCTCATCGTGTAATAATCGTTTCAAGAGAGAAATCAAATAGAGGCTTTAGACAATAACTATTGCTATGATCTTTTACAGCATCTTTCGGTTATCCTAAAATTCGTCGCTAACGTATTAGATTTGTACACGCGAACGTGGTGAATTATAGGCCGATAAAGGTGAACTCTGTTCTGTAGGGAATAATAATAATATCCAGTAAGTCCAGCCTGGGGTATAAAAAATGTTGCTAAATCGAACATAACATCATCATAAGAGTACATTACACATACATAACACAAAGGGCTTAGAAGGATTTCATACATTACAACACGGATTTACCGGACGAAGATTAAAACGACAGTGCAGTTACCCTAGCCTAAGTTGCTACCAAAGAACTAAATAGGAATACCGTTCACTGATGTTACAGTGTGAAAACCAGCATATACATCGCAGTACGCTGCATGTACAAGCGGCAGGAGAATAAAGCTTGGTGTTGTGATCGTGACGACAATATGAGATTGGGAAAATGTAAACAAATCGTAAAAACTCAAAAACTAAAATTTGCCACCCGTATAAAAATAGCAAAATACCAAGTGCAAAGGAGAAGGTGATTGGTAAACTGAAGTAAGAAAGAATTGGAGGAGTTGAGCGAAAGGCAGCGATAAAAGAAAGAACTGGGTGGAATATAATACAGACACACATACAAAGGGTAGTTAAGGCATTTGCTAATTTAATTTATTCATTAAAATTATTTGTTACATTTTTATTGTGATTCAGAAGTTGCCCGACTTGTGTCAACTTCACACAAAGAAGAACTAAAATACAAATTATTTAAAATTCATTAAGAAATTAGAATTTCCTATATACACGTATGACCACATCGAAATGGGGGAATTGGTTTGTAAATGGCAACCGCGCATTCGAGTCTCACTGACAACGAGAGATGATGTTTGCACCGAAGAAGAAGGGTCGCCAGTCTGCAATTGCTGTAGTGTGAAGGATGCAGGCGTAGATTTGTGTTTCCATCGTACAAGGCCGTCTAACGCAACAAGTATGATCCACGTAAATAGCAATATGCTGTTACCATGTAAGAATCATTTTATTAACTAAGCAATTGGTGCATTACTTGACGATAAAAACAATAAAAGTATAAAAATAACGTCGAGTTACAATCCATAAAAGTTCAAGTAATAAATACAAATAAGTCGTAAATCGTCTAAGGAAAAGAAAGGAAATAAGGAAATATAAAATGATATATGCAGTTGTGTAATATGTTGACATTGGTGTTAATCAGAAGACAGACCTTTGACACATTGCAGTATATTTTTAAAGCCTAATATATTGCCGAATTAAACCATTAATCTGTGTTTTTATCAAACTAAAACATATATATATGTAAATTTATCGTCCTTCCCAAATTACTAAAGCGCATACATTCAATTAAGAAATGTCAGTTTCACAATTGTTGCATCAATAATCTTTAATTAATTTTTTGTTTATATCAAGATGTCAAAATTATCATACTTAAAGTTCAACCAATCGAAACCAATGTCTGAAGGGAAAGTTCAAGCCTGTTTTCGTGTTTGTTTGCTCTAATAATTTGGACAATGTATTATGAGATGAAGTGACACATATAAGTGTTACAAAGGTGATAATAAAATGTTGTAATACGTAATAGTTTGTTTACATATTTGTCTCTGTGTGTGTGAAGATACGTTAGTCGATATTTTTTCCTTTCGATTTCATATACTAAGAGAGATGATTGGCAAAATAGCTCCTTCACATTAATTATGATACATGGTGTCCAATGCCAATATCTTTATGTCATTAAAAATATATAAATATATTATCAGTTTTTGTTCTACGTCTGGTGTTCCTCAAGGTTCTTTCCTTGGGCCAGTTTTGTTTATACCAAGTTTGGTAAAAAAATGCGCATCCCTTCTAGATGTTACAATTTCCATGTCACCCAGTATACATTATTATTATTATTATTAAATTGTTAATTTCTACTTATCCGGTGTGATAAAAATATTTTCCCTTGCTTAAGTTAACTATTAAAATCTCGTCAAAACTGCTTTTTTTGCTCGTCTTGCAACGAGTATATGAATCCGACATTTATCGTAAATATTTAGAAAGCTATAGGCACATATTCATGCATGCGTTTCTCGGACCATAGTGGATACTATACGCGGCTTGATACAGAGCATTAGGAAATTACATAAGACTTCGTAACAATTTAAGTAGCTTGTCCCAGATTTCAAGTATCCGACTGCATCATTATAGCGTTTAATACCGCGCAGTCTAATTGACCGACTTACATATGGCTTTGCGTCTAAGATATTCGTAAAAGAAGATGAGGTAACTCGTTCTGGAAGAGAGGAAAGAAGAAATAACTAGCACGTGACGGATATAACATCACCTGGCATCACCCAGTTACGTGATCGCTTCGTTGATTTGAGGTAGTGACGTATATCGAATTTATTACAGTTTGGGTGCGTTATTAGTAAAGCGAGGATGGACGCAGTATATTATCGGTCCGGAGACGCAAAGAATTTGTGCCGAAGGCTCTTACGTTGCCTACACGAATTGGAAATACTGAACTAACTTACCCCAAACTATCAAACTCGATGCGAGTAGATAAACTAGGGGGCTTCTAGCGTACTTTCCCCATCAGAAATACATGAGGCCCAAAAACATTACTTTTTCCGCTATCTCGGATTTCATGATCTGTTGTGCCCCAACAGATAACCGTTCCATTACAACGGGTGGCTGTTCCGACATATCGGCCAGCCGTTTCGCCACAACAGATAGCTGTTCAATTGAACAGATACATTGAATATATTGGAACAGTAACCCGTTGTAATGGATCGTGGTATTGAGACGAATGGTGATAGGAGTATTCTGCAAAATAACTTGAATATTATTGGAACCTGGTGTGAACGCAATGGAATTTCTCTAAACACCAACAGATGTATAGCAGTTTCATACACGAGATCCTTTACACTATGACTATTCTCTACTATCATAACGGATCTCGAGGGATTGTCACGTAAAGGATTTGGGAGTTCCATTGATGCACATCTTTCTTTTGCTGACCACATTAATTGCATGGCATTAACTGCATCCGGGAACCTTGGATTCCTTGTCAGATACTGTCGAAATTTCGAAGACCCACACGCATGTATTATGCTTTGGTAAAAAGTCGTCTTGAGTATGATCGTCTGATATGGTTTCCATACTATGCCTATCAAAAGTTAGCTGTGGAGAAAAAACAATGACGTTTTTTAAGATGTCTAACGTATAAAATAGACAGGACGTACCCCGTTCGGAATACAGATTACGGCCTATTGCTGGGTGCTCACAATTTTCAAAGATTGTCTGACCATAGAAACCTATACAGCAGTAATTTTCTCCTTAAATTATTGAAGAGTAAAGTTGATTATCCTCAGCTCTTGAGTCTACTTGACTTTGCATCCAATCCAATAATGTTCGTTTTGTTAATACATTTAGGTTGCCTAAATGTATTGCCTGGCAAAAAAACTTTAAAGAAACTTATTTAATGAACTGTAGGATAATTAGATTTGTTTATTTTTAGTTTAGGTTTTTGTTTGTACACATTTACTTTCAGAACACTTTTAAGTTAATTATAAATACAAATTTTAGTTTTTAATACACCTGTGTTGTAAATGGCAGTAATAAACCATTATTATTATCATAAACAAAATATGAGAATTTGGTCTTCTGAAAATCCATACCAATATATCGAGACTTCCCTACACCCACAGAAGAGTTAATCCAATTTGCTTTTATGGAACTTTTAACGCCGATAGTAATCAAAATGGTTTCTTGCGACCATTTTTTGATAATTTGCACGATAATTAGCGTTTGAATGATTGTTTTCAACAGGATAACCCCAGAACACGTCACAAGAGACACATTAGCATTCATACAGGAATTTGTTTCATTATTAAGTCATTCGTCCGAATCATGTACTTTTAACAGAGAATTGTAAAGCAACATAAAATCATATTTGTCAGCCTGTGATAAGTATTACCAGTTAAGCAGTGTTATAAACTTTGTGACAAGACGCAAAGCCCAATTCCGTTATAAATTCAATTGATCTGCTGGTATTTATCCAACGTCGATTGATTTTTTACAGATAATCCCGGAGATGCTTGTTTGGTTAGGCCCTAATGAAATGGGGGAATTGAGTTGCAGAATTGACTACCTATATGACTTGAAACAGAGTATACAGAAACTAGGGATACTTATTATTAGGCATTATGATAATAAAATAGTAGAATACTTTGTACAAATAATTTATTACGGAAAGAAAATAAATAACTAATTATTCTAGTATAATAAATAAATTATTAATAAAAATAATAAAATAAACCAGAAAATAATTTTCTAAAAACGATTCCGCTTTATCCTTTATTTCTGAACAATTAAAATTGCGTTCGACTTGTAAAGAAACATATCGCTATCCAAACAAACACTTTACTCAAAAATTATTGTGGAAAAAACCTATTACTTTCCTGGTTTTCACCATTCTCTTCGCTTGTTTATGTGTTTCAATATTATGCTACTAATGATATATGGTTCAATTTCAAATTTTAAAGGAAAAAACAAATATTTGTATAAATTAGAAATGGCGCCCTCCGTTATTCCTATGGATAACTAGACGAGTCTCTACTACATGTGGTTCAATTCCTTGTAAAATTCTGTTTATAATGAGCCCAAATCCATTAAAATCCATTAAGGCAAACCAAAACTATCATTGGTTTTCGTCCCCTACGTATGTGTGGGGTATCCACACATACGTAGGGGAATTACGTTAAAAAGTGTTAAATGAAAATTGTGTGAAATCGTCTGAGTATTTTACTGATAATAATGTTAACCTACATTTATCTATAACTTAAGAGGAATATACCGAATTTTTAATTCACCTGAAGAGTTACACCCCCTGGTTGTCATTTTGGAAAGTTAAAAATATTTTTGTTGAAATTCCCTTCACCTTTATTATCAAGTGTTAATTGTGATGATGATGAATTGATGAGGCGTCATGTTCGTCATATTACAAGGTGACCACTCAGTATATTATCTTCAATCTAATACACATTAAGCAAAACATGCATCGGTTGGAACGCAAATTCTACCTACATATTATAAAAGAAAGACACATGAGTCACAAACACAATTGGTTAACTGTAAGGAATATAATTGAATATAGAATTTAGCGGAGAACAGACGTGTTTCATTTTACTTTGATTTTACACAAGATTTTTGTCGCTAGATTGTAAGATGGTCGGTTGCCGACCATAATCATACACCCGGTATAATGTGCATATTAAATATAGAAGAAATACATCAGTTCGAAATGCCAAAAAGACGAATTAAGAATTTTTACGCAAACGATACTTAAGAAGTCAGTTTAAGCAAAATAACATAAGAAGGCATTTCACTTAACATAATACTAAAATATTTACCAGGATTGAATTGCGTTCTAGCACACAGATCTTTTTGCATAGGTAACGGAATTTTTCGGATCGCCTTTTTCTGGGTTCTAAGCATGTTTCTTACCCTACCTACTTTTAAAAAACACGAAAAATAACAAAAATAGATCATCAATAAAAATCCCATTTCAATGACGTCCAAAAGTTGATTATTATTCGCGACCGTTTCTGTTGTCCACCTTGACATCAACGAACGTAAATTAGTATTTTTTTTCTTTATAAAACAGGTCACGTATGTCACGATACATGTAACAACTCGTAGCATGATTCGGCGAATTCATAACCTAAGATACACGTCAGATATTCGAGATTAAACATACATTTTATACGGTGTTCAAGGGCACTAATGTACTCAGGAAGGATTGCGTGGAAAACGTGTATAGGAATCTCGAATTCTATATAAATACGTAGCTAAAAAAACTATTCTGACGCAGCTACAACTTAACCTAAAAATCGTGCTTATACCATTAACGTGAGTATAACATTAAAAACTCCCCGGAGAAAGTATTGTCATAAACGCGGAATGAAATCGAAAGTAATGTAGCGGACGCATAATGAAAGAACTCTTTTAAAGTTCATTGACAAGGGGAAAGTTATAATACCGCACACAACTTGGGGTCATGGAACAAGAGGAGAGATCCATTCTACTACGCGAGGCACTTACACGCTTATGCAAGCAACGTTTATGGCACTATTGCACACCGTAAAAATAAAAAGCAAGTATCGTTTTCTATCTTTGGGATAGCAAATGGTGAAAAAGGTCGTTGACACTCGCGGCAATAAAAAATTGCTAGAAAGGAAGTTCGAAACTCGTCAGAGAGAAATTTTTATTTCATTTTTCTTGGCTTAAAAAGGGAAACTATTTCCTCCTAGTCGTAATCGAAAATAGCAAGAATATTGATGATAGATTCCATATGACGTACGATTAATTTTGAAGGTAGCTGGTGTATTTAATGTTTTTAATACGTGACATATGTCATGTGTCTTAAAGAATCTATTTGTCACCTTGGCTCTAAGATTCCAACAGAAATTAGTCATTAACGTAGATTTGCTTTTATAGTCCTTTGAATATCATAAACTTTTTTTTGTCTTAAATTGTTTCATTATACTTGCAGATCAACTGAATATATAATTAGAATAAGGTATGAATATTACAACTTAGTTGGTAACATATATTTTTATAACTGATAATGAATTGTCATAAATTATAATCACTTTCACCTTTGTAAGATTCTAAAATCTTTAATACGGAACATAAAACTTTTCTCCTCAAAGTTGTTTTAAAAACCATACGTTTTTGTTTGGAATTAGTTGTTTTATTATTAACACATTCATCAAAATCAGGCACATTTTAAAGCAACATAACCTAAAATTATTTGTCGGTTTGTGATAAACCTTACTAATTAATAAACACACTGTTCGGATTACTCCTCCCCCACAAAGTATTAATTAATTCGGGACGACCGAATGGTTATTTGGCTTGATAATGAGAATTCACGTATTCCCGAAACACGTGTCGTCCCGAATTAATTAATACTTTGTGCGAGAGAAGTAATCCGAACAGTGTGTTTATTGTGCTGCCCCACAATCCTTGCACTCTTGACTGATTACTAATAAAGCAGTGTTATTAACATTATGGCGAAACACAAAGCCTACCCTTGTATATATATATATACAAGGAGCCTACTCCAGTTTTAAATTGAATTCATCTGAGGGTACTTACTACAAATAATGAATTTTAAAATTTGACAGGCGGTTTTGATTATTAAAAGACGGCAAAACTGAACCAGGAAATGTATTGTCAAACCTTATAGGGTTTAAGGAGCAAATAATAAGTAAAGAAGGAATTAATGGAAATTGACTTTGTAACCCCGATAATAATAAAGTTGGCAATGGTTCAACGTAGAAAATCTGTGTAAATCTAATAGATTAACATGTAATATTAAAGAAAATATCCCCAAGGAACTAAAATAATTTCTATTTATCCCAATAGAAGCAACGTCCTTTCAATAGTCAGTAATAATGACAGTTTTAAAATAAAAAGCGGCTAAGTAAGTCTACTATATCGATTGGCGAAATATGTGTTATGTATGATAAAAAGAGTAGTGGATAATATAGGGTCATATAGGGTAATATTAGTCAATTCTGAAATTTACAACAAGAAAAAATTACGATTTTAACTATATTTTTCTAACGTAATGCTATAAGAACGCTATTAAAGCATCGAAAACGATGCGTTTATAGTCTATAAATACACAGTATTTTTCAAGAGTGGAAAATTTCATATCAAATTCAATGGTAAATAAATGTGAAGTCGAATTGGTAAATACAAACAAGTCACTTAAATATCAAATAAGCAGAAACGGTATAGCAAAGTTTATTTTAAATTATTCTCTTGGGCTACTTCTTATCTTGGCCTTATCATAGTGTATTAGCAAGAAATCACGAAAACTTCAACATTAAAACCTACCTAGTCATAAAAGAAAATTGAAAAAATTACATGAAGAAGTTGTATTATAAGACGTATGATATATTTTAAATATGACATTATTTTAATTTTATTTGGTATATATTTTTATGAAAACCAAAATCATAATTATCATTTTAATTGATTATAGCACCATCTAGATGACAATGTTAGAACTACAAACAATTTAGTTCCGAACCGATTCTAGTACATTCTATAAGATCCACCTGACGTTTCTAGAACAACAACATAACCTATATAAAAGCAATTGCGTCGTAATTTGATATTTATTCTGGCTTGTTCTAAAAAACATCGCAACTACGAATTTCAAATAGAACGGAGAATTTTTGTGCACCCTACGTCGTGAAAAATTGCCTGTCGACACGATGCCTGGATTATTAAAATCGCCCGAGACGAGAGTGGCCCTGTGTCCCCAACCGCTACAACATAACCAACCGAATGTCGCGAACGACGAAATCAGCGCCGCGAACGAACAACGCGAAGCAACGCCTCAACAGCAACAACCCCGCAACATGGAGGGCCTCCTGAGGTTCGCCCTGGAAGCGACCAGGGCCGAAGATGCTGCCGGACCGTCAAATTTCGATCCCATTGACGAAGAAGTGAGCACGTAATATAACGATTCACTAAAGACGATTCGAATTCGTTTTCTTTCAGAGACGCAAATATTTAGAGGACGCTCTGAAGGCATTGACTATCGATGTCACAGAGGTGCTATTGAACCAAATAAAAGTATTCGATAACGTTGCGAATGTTACACCCAACATGCCGGCTAGAGAATACACCGAAGCTTTTTATACTATCATGGAATACGTCGATAATATAGACGTTGCAAATGGTACGACGAAGGAATTAATTGTATTTTATGTTTTAATTTTCCTGATCTTATAGATTTTTATAAGATTGGTGGGTTTACAATATTCCAGCCATGCTTGAAGAATGCACATCCCGATGTTAAAGGAGGAGCATGTGAGCTTTTAGGTGAACTCTGCCAGAATAATCCGTTTTGTCAAATGGTCGTTATCGATAATGATTTCTTGCCGATAATC
The DNA here is from genome assembly GCA_031763485.1 of Osmoderma eremita. NCBI lineage: Eukaryota > Metazoa > Arthropoda > Insecta > Coleoptera > Scarabaeidae > Osmoderma > Osmoderma eremita. Next base: position 10,799 of record JARFOC010083024.1, read on the forward strand.
TTGGAAATATTGGATAAAGAGGAGGACTATAATATATGTGTGAAGGCACTGCATGCGCTTAGTTGTAAGTTATTTTTTTGCAGTTTCAATTTTTTTATTATTTCCACTTTCCGATTCTGACTATGATTTCCCTGTTTTCTGGATTTCCAGTATGTATTTATAAATTATTTACTGTGATTTTACATCGCAGGCTCCGTTAGAGGAAACATCGAAGGTTTGTACAAATTCCTGGACCTCGATGGACTCGATGTGATGTTAAGAACTATCAAGAAGTCTCACGACAAACTGCGTACTAAATCATCCTTCTTTTTGAACGCTCTGTGTAGTATGCAAGTTGATATCGTAGGTTAGTTCTTCAGTTTATTAATCGGCCAATGTGAAGATGTAACATTTACTTATTGTTTTTCTTACAGAGAAGTTAGTGAATTTGGGATTTATACCAGTATTAATCGATATATTGGCCGGAGAGCGGTTACTCAGCCAAGAACATGTTATGTCTTTGCTGAAAGTGCTAATCGAGAACAGCCCCGAGGCGGCCGAAGTTTGCCGTAATCCATTACATAATTTCCGTTTCATTTTAAAGCAAAATTATGAGTACGTCAAGGACAATGATGAATATTACGTAAGTTATATCATATTAAATATTTTTTGAAATCGTACTACTAACAAAAAAATTTATATTTACTCCATACAGGAGGAGTTAGAGTATTGTCAACATATGCTAAACTTCCTATTTCCCGGATGGAATAATTAAATATAGATGTCATCCCCCGAATATTGTTGAGATTTTAATAATGCTTTTATTCGATTTAATAGTAATTATTTATTTTTGTACATTTTCATTGTATGTATATATTTGTTTCTATATATAAATTTGTGAAATCCACTAGTTTAGATCATACTCACTCATCAGTAATTACAGCGTAAGAAGTAAAGAAAATCTCTTTCGTACTTATTAAATTAATTAATTTGTTATATATTACGTGCTATTTTATACTTTTTAAAATGTAGGTCCGATATAAGTAATATACATCCCAAATATAGTGTGACCATTTTTATTTTGGAGGTTATCGCTTCAAATACATAAAGCAAGATTTATTGAAATATACGAGAAAGATTGAGCTATTTTGGTACCGCGGAAATTCCTTCTATTTATCCACCGGTACATAACCTATAAATACGGCTGACTAAAAGTGAATTTTTCGCGAGGAAGATTTAGTGGTTAGTGATTTGTTTACTTGTCTTGCTCTAAAAGTTCGGAGTATTTGAGGTTTGAACCCAATGGAGTAATGAGAGTAACTTAGAGTAGCAATATTTTTTGGGGCAAATAACCTCACAACTAACCTAACCAACGCACCATAACGCATATTAAAAAATATGTGCTTAATATAGATTTAACCAAAATATAATAAAATAATAAGGTATGCCAATACGCATCTCTGATGACGTGAGTGATGACGCAATCTGGGAAAAATTCAACCGCTACATTCAAATCGTTGGGTTAGTCTGTATTGTGGTCACTTGTATTAAATGTAATGTTAAGTACAAGGGTAAGTATAAACATTGTAATATAGCATATACTTATATTAACTTATATAGGGGATCGTAATAGAACATAAAATAAGGAGCTGTCAAACCCTTTTGTTATTGTTTAGGTTTTACAATAGTGGGATTTATTGCAAAATAATTGCATTTAATAGGCATTCGAAACATGGGCCATTATGGGCGTTAATGGAAACATGGGGGTGCTTAGAAAATATGCTTTAGTTTGGTTCATTTTCGATTCCATTTAATAATGCAAGATAATAGTGTGAATTATTGTTAAATAATAGAACTTGTTTAAAAATTGTAATAGAGATGATTCAATTTAAAATAAAGCTTTTGACTTATTCAAAGTAATATTTTAGCACTCATATGTGGTGGTTATGTGTGGAACACATATTCAAAACTAAAACAAGTAGATACTATCAAAAATAATTTATGATTTTAGCTAAATTTCGATATACAAGAAAATTTCCAAAAGCCAGTTTTATCTTAATGTCGTTTCTACAGCTATGCCGAAGCGGAGAACCTTTGATTGACCGCAGAACTGGCGGGGAACTCTACCAGTTCAATTCTAGCGCCTGGATAGTGCGACTCCAACAATTTCGTTATATCCTTTATGTGTTCGAAATCTCTAGTTTCCAGCACCAGTTTAACTTCGCAACTGAAGACGTCCATCTTAACCCAGGATCTTTCTTGGGAGATACATTTGATCACGGCTCCCGCGGACGCTATCAGAGTGCTCAGTTCCGCCAGACCCCCAGGTCTGTCGCTTATTTTTACGTATAACTTAACTAAGCGACCGTCTGCCGCCAGTCCTCTTTCCAACGCCCTGTGAAGTACGGTAGTATCAATGTTGCCACCGGTTAATACCAAAACAACATTTTTGCCTATGAGTTCGTCCAGTTTTCCCGAAAGAACTGCCGCCACAGGTGCTGCCCCGGCGCCTTCGACTACGTGCTTTTCTAATTCGACAAGTCGAAGAATGGACACCGCTATATCTACTTCTTTCACCACAATCTAATAAAACGGACATAAATTAAGATTATCATTAAAATGAGTGATTTAAAATGATTGTCATTGCAACTTCATCAAACCCTTTAATATATAGCTCTCGCAACGAAGTAGCCCACTTTTAACAGCGATAATGTTAAAATCATGCCAACACAACCTCACATTTAGCAAATGCATAGTAATGTCAAATCTAGTGACATTTCGTCCGCGTAGGATTTCTTGCCAGTTGCATAGATAAGGTAAGTTGTCAACGCACTTACTTGACATTTGTCATTTTGACGTTCTAGTTAGTATTGATAGTTTTCGTATCTTTTTAACCATAACCTATCTATATATCTGTCAAACCATATGTATGCCTTGTAATGCGTTGCAACATGACATGTAAAGACGAAATGTCAAAAGTCGATTGTTTAATTGCAAGAGCTATACGTATATATCACATAATGTTGCTATAGCTATTGTAAGAGATTGGCTGTAAACAAGAGTGTTTTTGTAGGTTCTTCATGTAAAATTGTTTGTTGTACGCAGCTATTAAAATTACCATTCTATCAACTAAATCCTTGGAAGTTTCTACCGAATTATATCCGACTAGAGGAACCGCCAAACCGTCAGCCATAGTGGGTTTCGTTTCAACTAAGGTCGGCTTGCCAGCTTTCAGTGAGGTAGTAAATCCCTGGCAGCATTCCGACTCGACACCGAAAACCTTTACCGTGGGTTTGAGGGTTTTAACTGCTACTGCTATACCAGATATTAAACTGCCACCGCCCACAGGCACAACGATTGCGTCCACATCGGGAACTTGGTCCAAAATCTCAATACCGACAGTCCCTTGGCCAGCTAAAATGTCAGGATTATCGAAGCTGTGGAAAATAGGAAAAGTTGATGCAGAAAATCAAAAAGCACTTTATTTAAAACTGGTTCAGCTTATCGTAAAGTAATGAATAAATTTGATAAAAACCCTAAACATATAAAAGTCCTTCGGAATGTCAAAATTTATGTCAACATCGAAATTTTTAATAACTGGTTATAGTTTTTCTATCCATTTATATTAAAAGACACAGATATTGTATACATACTCATATTTCTCGATTTATATTTTTTGTTGAACAAGAAATTGTTAAC
>JARFOC010083035.1:0-14476 GCA_031763485.1 Osmoderma eremita
CTCGTAGGTCATAATGTAAACAATATAATGCCGTAAAATTTACTAAACAACTAATTCTTATGTATGAGGATGAACGCATCATACAGTATCGAATGACAGTATACGACTGATAGGTACAAGTATGCAACAAAAACAAACTAGTTCTAACATGTTTGAAGTTCTATTCGACAAGTACAGCGGTCAGACATCAACTTGCCTAAAAACATATCAAAAAGCATATAATATTATTTTTATGGATAACATGATATGTGAAGGCTGAGATTAGTATCTTTTATTCAATATTGTGGCGCTCAATGTGTTAAAATGGTTTTCATGACATAATTAGGATTTTAAGATTAACAACAATAAAGTGTATGTGTTTACTTCATTGTTTAGGGATCTATTTGTTCAATGCTAATTGTTTCCTCCTAATTAGTTGTACAATTACAAGTAGTTGCAATAAATTATGTGGAAGTATAAATTGCAAAGCGAATACGCAATTTACTACTGTAATTATATGAAATCAATTTATGTTAAAGATTTATTCTTTACTTTTATTCGTTTTTCTTTGTTCTTATACTGTGGTGTGCTTAACAATTATCTACTAGATATGTTCTAATGAGCAATAAATAAGTAGACGGTAAGTACCATTGGAAAATATTAAAACATTCGGGACTTGGTTGACAATGAGAGCCCACGTGCTCTCGAAACCTATAGGTACCGAATTTTATTAAATCAGTTAATGGTGTGTGGAATTCCCGATACTGTGTGTTATTAGAACTAGATTAAAATCGTTTGGACATTTGGTTTAATTCCGATTGTTTCTTTCTTCGGTTTGTATTTCGGGTAAACTGTTTTGCTATTTCATCTAAGAATTTCGTACTACTTCTGTACTAACAGCCATAGCATAATATTTTCCAGGTGGTTAATGTGGTTTCTCTTTCACAGTAACGGTAAAAATTATCTGTGGATTTACGAAGGAGAAATAATGGTTGGTATACCACCATATTAGCATGAGCCTTAAAAAATATTTCAGAGAAATTCTTTCCCAATATTGTCTTTGTTCGTGTAGGGGCTTTTCCACAAAATCTCAGTGCATTAACACTTCAGCACTTTGCTTCAATGTTATCTAGTATTATACAGTGTCTTCCCAATTGCACTCAATCAATCTCTTTTATGGAAATAAAATATATGTTATTCGTCATTGCATACGTCTTTTAAAAAATTTAACATTTTCAAATTTCCTAATGGAAAAGCCAGTGAAGTATGTGTATTCACTTAGAAGCAATAATTAATTTTTGTATGTATTTATTTATTGAAAATTGAAAATTTTTATAATAATGATAATGTATTTAAAGTTAGTAGATAATCAATCCATTAACGACACTAGATCTAACAATTTGAGAGATACAGAACAAAATATAAAATATCCAAAAAATATAAATGCACCAGACAAAAATATCTTCCAATAAATTATTTGCATATGCATTAGTGGTGCTTTGAGTACAGCAGTAGTCCTGATAGTGGGAACACTAAATGTATTAACGTGTTTAGCCGACGACCCACAATAGATTGAAGTACAGAGAGAGCAAAATTGCTTGTTTTGTTCCTACACTACCTTCTGATAACCGCATATCAATATTCACATCCGGTACTTATGTATTAGGCAGTTAGTCAACCGATACAGAATTCTCCAATTACCTATTTTAGTAAAAAGTAAATTAAAACAAATAAAGAGAATGTTTAAAGACCACCTCGATCTATCCATTTCTAGGATGCTGAAAAATAATTATCAAAATGACAATAGTAAATTTGATGTGAAAAAACAATTTAAGGACAGAGTAATAAAATGAGTTTGTAGAACATAAATAATAAATAAATGACAGGAAATAATAAAATATATGAATAGATTTATATATTATATATATATACTTATATTTATATTTTATTTTATGGCAATATACAGCGTATACCTGCATAAAGAGTTGTTCAAATTTCATGAAATTGATACTGTGATGTCTCAGAACATCAAAATGACGAGATGACCTTGTTCAATGTAATATATTTTATTTTACCACGTTGTAACTATGCTGCAACGACAACAAGTGGTCCGTACACATGCACAATCATTCTATTCAGTTCCTAAGCTTTATGAAGTTAGCCGCATTTCATTACTGCCAATACACTACAGATACATACAGTTGATAACTGCAAAATCTGTAGTGTATCGTACATCTAATTTATGGAAAGATATCTTATTATATATACTAAAAGAACTACAAATGGGGTACATTAGTATAAAATTGCGTTTTCGTTGCAAGGATTTGCGAGTCGGGAGATTGTTTCTTTCCGATCCGGAGTATTTTTCAAAGATTGGGGGCAACTTTGGGCTATGCAACGAAGTATTTAAATTTCGATCGGCGCTTCCAGGGGCCGCGAAGAATTTTTCCAATTTTGGGCTAAAATATTGCGCCCAGCCAGACCGCGCTGCGAGTGGACGGAGCGCTCCCATTGGTTGGCCGAGAAACGTCAGATAAATTCCATTCGGTGACGTAAAAATTTTGGAGCGATATTTCGCGTTTGAAAAGGTGTTCATGGGTGCTCGAAGAACGCGCGGGAGGTGTTTAGGCCTCGATACGCACTATTCCGAAAGATGCAAAGGGGAATTTATGCCCTCGTCGACTGACGGAAATTACGCGTATCTTTGAAAGCGCAAAACGGCAAGATGGCGAACATAGTGAATTGACAAAATCTTACACTGACAACGAGCCACACCGAAACTCAAACCGATATTCGTCCGATCTAGCACCATTCACATGCACAAAAATATTTCTGTCTTCCAGGAACGATAAAATTAGATTTTGTACATTACCTCTTACCTATACCAATTGCGAATGCAGCGTTGAAGTTGAAGAAGAACTCAACGAGCCATTTCCTTTCATCCAAATTCTTCCTAATGGATTCAATGAAGTCGACACAGGCCGTCTTCGTGGACTTTCGGACACGGAAGCCGTACTGGCTATCGCCAATAACATTCCGCTTCTGCAAATACTGCAAACATCGCAACACCGACTCAAAGACCTTTGAAAACACACTCAACACCGCAACAGGTCGAAAGTGCTCTCACAATCCTTCTTCAAGATAGGCACCACTCGTGCAGTCTTCAAAGCAGCTGGAAAAGTTCTGGTCTTTATGGAAGACGACGCTAACCAGCGTCGCACTAATAATGTCACTTGGACACCATATATTCCACACGAATAATGTTGGCGACATCGGTTGCTTTCACCGGTGTCAAAAACATGTTTGTAACCACATACTGTACATTTCTCAGTCAAGCTTTTTTTCAAAATCTGCGATTTATTTTCTCCTCTGTGATAACCAAACAGTATTTCCCAAATCAGTTTGTCGGATCGAGTGACATCTCCCTTTAAAGACTATCGAATTACCACTGTCATTGATATCTGGTTTGTAAATTTTTAGGTTAGAACTGCTAGGTATTTTCTGTAATGTTGAATTTCATTTGTGGAAATAAAATAAAATAAATTCTGACATAGATCACACATTTTCAAAGTAGTGAAAACGAAATTATTTGATCACGTTTTGATTTGCCATTAATACCAAACAACAAACCTAATGCGATAAAAAATGGTACCGAATTTAGATAAAGGATTAACATTTATAGTGGGTACACCTTTAGATATCTTCCGTTAGTATCCTTGACGGAGGAAAGTTTCCGTTTTTTTATTGTCGCAGCACGATACGATCTAATTTAAATTACAGGTTCCTTCGGAGAGCAAACAGAGAAAAAAATCTCCATACATAATCTAATCTAACAGATACGACTTTTTTTTGTTGTTACCTAAACTGACGTCAGCGTCAGTTCACGGATTCGAGGGTCCCAGCGCCAGAAAGACCTCAGCCTCCACGAGACCAACAAAACGTCACGCGGTCCAAGTGACCTGGTGTATAAAATCAAACAGGCAACATTTAAATTCACAGTTTACGTCAGTTCGGTGTCGCTGCTCGCTAGACGGAGCGGTGTCCTTTGCTTTACTTCCTTTCACCTGCACTTTCCCTCTCTTTGGAGGTATTATTTGAGACGGTTGTGCGCGCGCAAGATACCCACAATAAGCGGTTCAAACAACAAACACGAAACCTCAGTTCACCTCGTGATATTATTATTGTAGCACTCGTTTAGTATAATATGTCTATAGCACTAGTAGTCTCTTACATCATAGCTATAAGAGCTTTTCTAAATTGACCCCGGGAACACTTCATGATTTAAGTGCACTTAAGCTTGACTTCAAACGTTCTCAAAGCCTTCGTTACTAATACGAATTAAACTTTCTTTCCTGGAGGTTAGAAACCATATTGTCAACATTATTGAATACTTAGACAATACGTAACGTAATGTTAATTTCTAATCTTATTATTAAGAAAAGGTGGATATCTTGACCTTTCCACTTATACGCGAAAAATCACTGTTCACCTGTCGTTATAGAAAAGTGAACTCTTCGGTACAGTGTTTACTTTGTGTCTCTTTAATGATCCAGTGTTTAAGGATAGTATCGTAGTCCCCTAGAAGGTAGGTGTATAATAATGGTTATTACTAACATAATAAACTGAGTAAAAAGAAATCATGTTTCCCGTACATAAATTTATCTGTTTGTATTTTTGAAAGTGCTACAATATGCACATAATATCAAATAGTGAAAGGGAAATTTGTTTAATGCCTACGTAGGAGCATTGTGTTTATTTCCAATGAAAGGATTTAGGCTGGTTGTACAGATTTAAATATGCGAATTATGGGGCAAATTAGCTTGACATAATACGTTTTTGTTTAGGAACACAATACAGCAATTAGCATTTTTATCTTTCACACTTTTACTTACAACTCCCAGGTTTTATAATACAGATGTTGTGCAGAATCGGAATTAACAAGAAGTAGATATTGAAATGTGTACTACTGAAGTGTCATATAAAGAACAAAACACCGTTTGGTTGCGACCCTTTGCTTGTATTCTTTATTTTTTAGATATTGGAATATTATTGTAGCAAAATGAAACAGGCAAATGACTGCATAACTAAATTAACTCAATTTACAATAAAAAAAATTAATATACTTTATGTCTGAGGCGGGAAAATATTTTATTTTTCTATGAATGTTGTTTCCCACGTATTCGTTTCTCAAAAATAATTGAGAATTATCTTTCCTTATGCAAGAATAAATGTGTTGTCCCTTTGTTATTTATTAATTTCACTTTCTAATTATTACTTTATCCTTACAATAGATATACAAAATATACTTATATTTTTCTTGTATATTTATTTGTATCAGAAAATTTAATGAAGAGTTACAACGTATTATTTAGTATCTATACAGGGTGTTTACGGTCTTGTGATTTTATTTTCAAGGGTCATTAATTAAAAATATCTTAACAAAAATTTTTTTGTAGTTTTTTTTTAGTGATTAACCGCCATAAAAAAGTTTTTAACGCTAAAACGATTGATCGGCAACTTGTGCGAAGTAAATGTAAACGATAAGTTAGTGAATTTTTTACTAAGTAGGCTGATGTCTAACTTTTCCCATCTGTCAAGCTGTTTCATTAGTTGTCACTGCATTGCTGGTTTTCGTAGATTTTTCCGAATAAATCCTAATAAGGAAAGTAAACATGGTCCATCGCACAACAGTGAATACGTTGACATGTTGTTAATTTATGGTGAAGTACGCCGGAATTCTGCTGCTGCATCAATGACCTTATTTTAAGATGTTTAATCACCCCTTGAAAATAAAATCACAAGACCGTAAACACCCTGTATACATATGAACGTGTCATGTTAAATCAAAGAAAGATTTGAATATTTCACTTATCTAGTAGACATTCCTATTCCGTTCTATAATGGAGACCGGTATTTTATCATTCACTTTCACTTATTACATCGTTAGAATGAATTAAAGAACTTATAACGTATAACAACTGTTTTTCTAGCGCTTCAAAATAATAAAATTGGCAGTGTTGTGGTTAGTAAAATTAAAATTGATATATGTATGGCATAATGTTACGGAGAAAATTAAACAAAATAGAGATTATTGTTTTTATTTATTCTTCTTGAGTAATAGCAAAAGAAACCAGTTTCCATTACATTAATAACATTATTTCCTTGCATGAAAGATGCATAAGGGCAGAGTGTTTACAATTAATTAAAAAAATATATATTTTTATCTATACATATATTCATATTTCCAGATATGGTGTTAGATACCATAAATAACGTCCATTATGTATAAAAATTAATTACGTTTTCCTGCAAACCTAGTGGAAAATAATAATGTGAAAATCTTATAGGTGACATTGAAATTTCCATAAAAAACACGTATAATAATTCATAATAAATTTAATTAGTTTTATTAAAATGTATAAATATTTTTTTTATTATTTCCCTATATTATTGAGTGTAAATTATATAGCTAAGGTGAACAATAACAGACTTTGCATTTTTAATTATGATCATTCCAATATGAAAATGAATATTCGAAATGCCCATATCAAGTTATACAAATAGATAAGCAAAGTAAATATTTACATCTATCAAAGGTCGACAATTTTTTTTGTAAATGAATTAATATAATTAATAAAGAATTTTTATATTTATTGTACGGTGACCTTGTACCTATAAGTTAGATGTTACTTCTATATTTTTCGGAATGAATTTATCAATAAGTTTGAATTACACTCATTCTATTCTTGGGTTGAATATAACAGAAACTAATATTGCGATTATGCACTGGCAGCAAACATTCTTTAAACAATCCTTATCAACGTTTGGGTAACGAGTGTCAAGATAAAAGTAGTGGTCCTATTTCCTATATATTTGGATGCATGCTAAAGTTCGTTCAACTGAATGACTGCATATAAGCCCGTCTCCTCAATATTTCTTTGGATTTTGTATTATCTCATCTAGTAATTTATATACTCAAACTAAGAAAAAATGTTGAAAAATTGGTATACTCAGTTTTCCTGTCTTATACAAATTATTATACGCGTTTACGAGGTGTGTAAATAAGTAATGATACTGATATTTTTAAATATTTTTATTTGAATATAATTACAATTAAACGTTGTCTCCCTTCAAATAACTCCCTGGGGAAGCCACACAGCGTTAGAGACGGTTCTTCCATTCCTCATAGCAGTGCTGGAACTCGGGTGTTAGAATCGCCTTCAGTTGGTCGGTTACAGCCGTTTGAATGTTTTCGAGTGTTTCAAAATGATGTCCCTTCAGATGAATTTTCAATCTTGGGAAGAGGAAAAAGTCGCGAGGACTCAATTCAGGTGAATAAGGAGGCTGAGGAGCCACAGAAATATTTTTACTGGTCAAAAAAACGTTTATGGAAATTGCTGTGTGACAAAGCCCATTGTCATGATGCAGGATCCAATTGTTCTTGATGTTTGGTCTCACACGCGTGACTCTTTTTCCGTGTCTTTCGAGAAAATCTCGATAAAAATATTGATTAACTGTCTGACCTTGACGCACGAACTCTTTGTGAACGATTCCCTGACTATCAAAGAAACAAATCAGCGTGCTCTTGATCTCTGATTTTCTCATTCTTGCTTTCTTGGGCTTTGCAGAGCCATTCCATGCTCTGGCGTTTTGTTTCCGGGTCATACTCGAACACCCAACTCTTATCACCAGTACAGACACGTTCTAAAAATTTTCATTATTTTCAATCGATTCCAAAAAGTCAAGGCACCTTTCTATCCGGATGTCCTTGTTCCTGCGAAAGGTTTTTTGGAACCATTTTCGAGCAGATCTTTCTCATTCCCAATTCATTGGTCAAAGCTTGATGAACGGTGGTATGAGACAAATTCAACTGTTTCCCGTTCATTCTGACCGTCAACCCACGATTTTCTCGACATTGCCATCGGTTCTTGCAGTTGAAGGCATTCCGCTGCGTGGCTCATCCCCCATCGACACTCTTCTTTCTGAAAATGCCTTAAACAACCGAAAAACCTGGGCTTTTGACAAAACACTGTCTCCGTAGGTCTGCTGAAGTTTTGCAAAAGTTTCTGTTGCACTTTGCCCAAGTCTGAAGAAAAACCTTGCTCGAAGTTAATGTCTTTCATTTGTAGAACGCACTACGAAAACCGGGTTCACGGAAAAAACGACAACGGACAACCAAATGACTTAATCGAGTTCAAACTGAACGCGTATTACAATTCCCGTGTTGGCATATCAAACACAACGTTGTCAGTCTCATTACTTAATTTACACACCTCGTATATAAACAATTAATTTTAGATTCAATTTGTTTTAGTGATAGTAAAAGCACTTTCCTGCATTTGTTTTCTAACTAACAATGTTATAAACCGGAACGTTTACTTATTATTAAAACAAAACGGCATAGATATGAATGTTATGTACATAGATTTTATGTTTTTTAAAGTAAAGGATCGCGCAAATGAAAGGAAATAACCTAAATTCATGTCGTTTGCGATAGGTGCAATTTTAGTAATTGAAATGTACGGCAATGGATCAACAACGGTACCCTCTCTTATTAACTAAAGAAACATAGTACGACTGTCAAGAAATTGCAAACCAATCAAACACTTATTTTACAATTATATAATAATTTAACTGTCCTTTAAATATCTTTTGAAAGGGAAACAATATTTATAGTCCAATTCACCTTTTAAAGGAAGTATTACTCTTATGGAGATCGTACCAAATGTTGGCAAATCTATTTATGACAGCACCAACAGCCAGCTAATAATGTATGGCAATAATCCCCGTTACAGAGAGGGATAGATGTATACAAATACCTATTAAATTTAAAAAAAGGATGGATCTAGTCAATACACAAGAGCAACACTTCTTCTAAAAGGTGAGCCGAACTATAGCTATAAATGTTTCAAAATCTATGCCATTCGAGTTATTTATCTCAAAATTACACGATTCCATCATGGAAACGCTCACTACAAACCCCATAATTTTTAGTCGTAAATTGGCAAATCGCTATATTGATAAACATACTATCGATGCTCATACACACATGCACTCACAAGGAGATCTTAATTTTAGGCCTTAAATGTCCTCGGTTATGACATTGAATTCATCATGTCAAAAGATTTTTCTTATCAAGGGATACGATACCTTTGTACCTTTTCTGCCATCGAAAAGAACCTTATGCATCTTCTATTACGTACCAGTCGTGCTTTAAAACGTTTGCGATCACCAATGGACTTTTATACTTAGGCAGCAGTTTCCTATTTTGGCCTTGACTACGTTGCAAGCGTTCGTAACAAAACCGGGTCTCCTACTTTATACTAGGTCCAGCGTATTGGTGAGCATCGAATTTGGCGTTCACCCTGTTTAATGTTTATTAATCGCAATTTAGCTTTTTGTCTTACGACTTACAAATCTCTTTCGCATGTACATACCAAACCAGGAGAATTGCTCAAAAATTCGAGTACTATCTGTTTTAATGAGAAACTAATTTGTTGTTCCGTATCTACTTGTCTTAACGATGACGTAGGTAATAATATAGGTTCCTATGGAAGGTTCGTTGATTAACCTATACAGCTTCATAGTAGATATGTATTATTTATCGTGGAAGAAGTATGAAGTCTAAAGACCTGCTATGCAAAAGGTTTATAAACCTAGGTTACTACTCAGGTCCACGGAGACAATTTCAATATTGTTTTCATCTGATTGGTGGAAGCTTCTAACTTGTCTGGCTTCATGAAAATGGCACTTTCGTAATGTGCCTGGGGTCTTTCAGCAACTAATTTCATGTAGAATATGTACTGCTATGTTTCAAAAAGCTAATAAAATAATTTAGCAATGAATTTTTAATAGTAATAATATTTATAAACTTAGGTTCTGTTGTTCATGTCAAATTGACAATTGCTAATTGATATTTTAGTGACTTAATCAAAAATTGTAATTTATCTAAATAATATCGAAATACCTAAAAATGTGTAATTTCGAAATGTTACTATACCAATAATATATAATTTAACGAATGAATTAATATCAAATACCTTATACAATATAACTTGTGTATGTGTGTTTATGTGTTCCACCCACTTCTCTCTTCTCTGCACGCTCGTCACTCCTATTCCTCCTTCCAATACTTCCTTCACCTCACTTTCCTAATCACTCTTTTTCTTACAATCTTTTCTTTATTTCTGCTCACGAACTTCACTTTTTTCTGATTTTTAGAATTTTCAATTTGTTTATTTTCTTTCTCCCTGTTACTCTCGCAACCACCCAATGTTCCTGTCATCATCACCACGGCAATCCATTATTACTGTGCTGTATTACGATATAATTGCATTGTCGAATGGTTCATTCACTAGAATGTATATGCGGCTTTCCTGAGCGCCCTCGGGATTCTGTGGTAGCAACTTGGAGTCGATGAATTCCACTGGCGTGTCGTTCTTCGTATGGTAGATTCGTGATATGGTCCGTAAAACTAGTTCAAAACCCTTTTGTTGTGTAGTGTTGTGTGATGTATAATAGTTTGTGTTAATTTACAAGTTATAAAAACAATAAAGTATTTTTTGATTTAGTAACATTATTTATGCCCATTTCTTGTCGCTGGCGGGATATTACCCTTACTCCCTACCAAACAGAGACCGTATTTACCGGCTGAGCCACGGATATTAATGAAATCTGTAATGTTAAATTTCAAATAACAATCGTATAGGTGGCAGTCTTTCGCGTATTCAATTATCCCAGATGATCAATAATTCGATGGTAGCGATTGCTTTCTGGCTCACGAAGCTGAACAATAACAATGAAACGACAAACTGTTGTAAAAGATCATTGCAGTACATACGCTTATGTTGTATATCACTATGCATCTCCTGAATATACAATACCTCGCACTCCTTAATTCATATAATACGTAGTTGTCACTTAGGTAGACGTTGATATATTCATAGAAATGTTGACTATCGGTTCTGGAAACAGCCGTTTCTTTGATCCCATAAATTAGATGTCTCTGACAGTTCTGGTGTAAAAGAATCATTCGTCTAGGAGTAGTCTTAGGCTGTTGCTCAAGGGACGCTCGCGCATGTATTGAATTCAACTTAGGAAAATACACCATTCTTTAGGCGTTTCTGATGTCCTGTTTAAACTCTATATGATACATATATCTACGTAGGTGCAAGGAGTTTCTTTTTTAACTTCGACAAAATAGCTACTACTATCCAAAAATCTTAAAGTTACTAAGCATAACTCTCTATTGTATTCGTGGTTGATTTCTAAATACCTTGCTCCGTTAAAATATCTTGTCTACTTCTTCAGCTTTAAGTTTTTCTTCGGTAAATGGTCGCAGTTGCTATTATAGACTGCTGCAGTTCTTCTTTGTAGTCGTTTCCTCTTCTCTCAATCATTCGCTTGTAAGCCCTTATTCGTCATGGGAGGTTCCATTTAAGTTGCTCGTCTTCCCGGTTCTGTCCACCTGGACGGTTGCTATTCTGCAATTCCTTTTGAATTCACCCCAATACGTTTATTCATTTTGAACTCAATCCATTCGTGTAAGTTGTAAATATCTTCTCGTGTAATCCATTCCTGCACTTCTAAATTTGTCCCTGGTTTTTGTTGCAAAAGGTCATATTTCGGTACCATATGTTGTTACACTTATTGTTATATTAATATTTAAATCCGATAATAAGAAAAGTAATGCTTACGTCATAGAAAAAACTAGTTATGTGTATCAATTAAATTAAAATATATATAATGAATGTGATACATATTTGTAAAATTATGAGCTTATAAATATGTATTAATCCTTGAAAACTATAGCAATAATAAGATATTTGCTTAGTGAGAGTAATATTTCATTCTATAGACCAATAGGTGGGTTGCCAATAAAAAAGCATTTGAAATTAGCATTTTGACGGCCTTCTGAAGGTAATCGTGGATAAAACATGGTATGCATGGTAAAACTAATAAGTAGTATTTATGTCTTGTATTGTACATATGTAGATTGCTTAAAATAGATTAGCATATTACACATATGCATGAAGTCCAATTTACTTAAATGCTACTGTGAAATATTAAGATAGCATAAGAGATTACAATTATTTTCATATACAAAACTGTCACAGGGTTTTACGTCAGAAATATTAGGTTAATATGTTAGAATGGTGCAATTTTTATTAACTTCTTGTCGTTTAACCTCAAGGTACCTGAAAATCCAGATATTTTTTTTTATCGTTTATGAGGTGTGTAAGATATAGTTCCTGAATTTATAGTTCTGGATTTCGCCAAAATAAACAGTATCTATTGAAAATGAAAATTGTATTTAGTATATTTAATTTAGATGTTTAAAATGCGCACCATGGGGGAGTAAACAAGTTTCGTAATGATTTTGCAGATTTATTAAACATATTTATGAAGAGTATTACAGTAGCTGAAAATAGGTTGTTAGTCTTTGACCGAAATACTGACTCCTTCGGTATGCCCCATATGGGATCAGGTGGCTTCAGATCAGATTAATGAGATGCAGACTAGGGAGTGTCTGGCTGTATGGCCATTCTGTTGCGTAACAATGTCCTGTCTGTAACGTTCTTGCTTAACAGTAACTGGATGCTTGTCGTCATCCTTAGCAAAATTTTGACAAATAATTCCATGGCTACAGTACACCGAATGGTAACTCTGGCACTGTGGAGTGGCGTGTCTACAATGACATTTGGGTGTTCAAATCCAAGAAACCGAGTTGTTTCTCGATTGATATAACTGTTAACCGTGAATGGGACGTTTGGCTGAAAACCATATGTTTCTCAAGAAACTTCCAAACACTAGATTCAACACTTGTCAACGTTTAGTCGTTGTCCAATTTGAATGCGTATGGATAATCACCCATAGGTTTGAACAGATAACGTGTGGATCTTTCACTAGTATTCGCTTTTTACGTAATTCGAGACCAATTTCCATAAGAACTGATGATCTGCTATAAACACTTTTACAAAATTACAGATCAATCTCAATTCTTTCGAATTTTGCAAAGGTTTTTGAAAGTGTGATATTTTAATGTGTGATATACTGGATCGCCAAGGTCAAGTGGATGTCATTTACACTGACTTAAACTCAGCATTTGATACAATCGATCATGGGATATTGTTAACAAAATTACCTACTTACGAACCTTTTCGATTATTGCAATTCTACTTGAGCTTTCGGTGCAACCATGTCCAGTATAATGGTTATAAATCGTACATATTCTCAGATTTATCCGGGGTTCCGGAAGGTTCAAATTTGGATCCTTTGTTGTTTGTATTATATATAAATGATTTTCTTTCTTCTTTAACATGCCCCATAGTTGCTCATGCGGATGTCATAAAAATTTATAACCCCATAAAATCCTGGAATGATTTTGTGCATTTACAAGTAAATCTAAATCGTATTGATGAGTGGTGCTCGACCAATAAATTGAAATTGAATATCAATAAATGCTCTCGTGTATTCCACACTAAAAAGACTTATTACATTAATTCTTCTTACATGGTTGATAATGAAGGTTGGAAAAGGTGGAGAGAATTAAAGACCTTGGAATTTTGACAGTCGTACTTTTCGTACCACATAAACCAACTTTGTGCTAGTGCTGCTAAATCGTTAGGTATTGCTATGCGATCTTGTAAATATTTTTAAAACTTCTCTCTTTTGAAATTGCTTTATGGAACCTTTGTGGTTAGTAAGTTTGAATATGCATCGCAAGTTTGGTCTCTGTAGTATATCTACTTGCAACTGTCAGTAGAAAAACACAACGTAAGTTATTAAAGTTTCTAACATTCTAGACAACAGGGGTATATTCACAACGTGGAGTTGACTAGGGTACGTTGCTGCAGGGTTGATGTCCCTTACCTCCTGTCACGCATAAATTTCATTGTTCCCAGACTTTCATCGCGTTCCTGTGCAGCTGTCTCGCCACCTTTCTGCAGAACAAACTTATTATGCCAACGATGCGCCGAGCCGTTAATATCCCGTTGGACAATAAATATTATTATTAAGCATTATTTTTACATCAGTTGTGAGAACCATTTCCAAGACGAATGTAACAGCAATAAAATGTTAATATGACAACTTATGGGGAAATAAGTCCAGTATGACAATATGAGCAATATGGAGCTAAGAAGTTAAATTAGCATATTAGTGGCATTTGTTGTTCTTTCTGAGATAGTAAAAAATAAAAATAAAAGCACCCACCACCTTGACGAGTGAAGAACTCCAGATACGTATTTCGGCAACTAAGTTGGCGTCCTCAACAGAATCGGAAAAATGTTAGATGTAGCACCCTGGGAGATATGCACCACACAGAATATCACTTGAACACCACTATTGATCAATTTCTTAATTAATAGATTAGTAAAATTCCCATTGAATAGGAGTAGATATAATAAAGAATTGAAATACATCAAGGATATAGCGATCTACAATAGTTTCTCTTCTACCGATGTCGAAAGAACGCTCAAGAAATTCCAATATAAAC
>JARFOC010083056.1:0-14473 GCA_031763485.1 Osmoderma eremita
ACGAAGGAAGATAATGTTAGACGTCGCACTCTGGGAGATTTGCACCACACAGAACACCACTTGAATAACACTGGTTTTTTGGTAGTAATATGGTAATAGGAACGTTCTTTTTACGTCCCCATGTTACGTCGAGAGATACTTCAAAGTCATTTTAATAGTCATGATTACGTTCCCACATACCTATTATGCTAGTTGGGATGGATGCGTCATGGACGAGTCGGCGGATTGCCATAATTCGTCGACCGAATGAATCGGTAGGACGATTTGCCAGCACATGCGCATGTAAGAATTATCTCATTTACAAAAAACTACCGTTGGGTTTAACATCAAACAAAATTGTTTTTTATATAGTAATGGATGAGTAAATATTCGCAAATAATACGTGAATTAATGAAATTTACATATTTATGTTATGTCAACTATCGCCAGCCATCAAACAATGCTTTCAATGGGCCACAGAATAACCGATTGTAGCGCCACCTGTGGAATCTCTAGGGTACTACATTAGCAAACAAAACCCGCCCCAGCAAACATTTATTTTTGACAAGTTCATGTATCAGTATATGAAGGGGACATGCGCATTTATCAATCCAAAACTAGTTCATGAACTCATCAGAAAGAACATCATCACGGCCTTTCTATATAGCTTTCTTTCGATGGCTTTGTTCCTTCGAGCAAAGCTATTATTATTATAAACTATATTTAAGCACTTTTTAACAATATTAGGATACTGAATAAATATTGGAAGCAAAAGCGAATATAATATTTAGGAAAGCACAAAATCGCTTGACAAACTGACCAAGACAATTTTATTTATTTAGCGCATGACGTAAAACCTAAAATAAAACATATATACAGACACAAGTTATTACTTCTTGGTCCGAGAACCCTGGCCATTAGTTTCCTAGAAGAACCATTTACAGTCAACGCTCGATAACTCGTACTTCGGATAACTCGGACCAAATTTCTCGAAAATAAAATTTTTGTGATAAATGTGACATATTACGGCACGGTAAATGTTATAACTGACGCAAAAGGCTGACGAAGATATTGAGCTATTGCAACGCAGCGCTAGTACCACATTTATCCCACCGCCTCAGTCTTTTGAGCGTAGCCAGTTAGTTGAGCTGAGCTCTTATGTAACAATGACGTCGAACAAGAGAAAGTGTGTTTCTTCAAGCATTGCAGAGAACTTGAAACTTATTGAAAAGTTAGAATCAAGTGTTCCTGTGGCAAATGTGTGTCAAAAATACGGTATCGCAAAACAAACAGTTACAGGAATGAGAGAGAACAAAGACAAGCTGAAGACGTTTGCTTTGCAATGTGATGCTGAAACGGCTGTTTCTAGTAGAAAACGACTGAAGTTGCCTAGTGACATGAACCTGGAAAATGCTATACATAAATGGTACATACGACAACGGGCTAGCGGTGTTGCAGTTCGTGGTATAGAGCTTCAGGCGGCAGCTGAAAGACTTGCTAAGCATATGAACATTGAATTTCTAGCTAGCGATGGTTAATCCCAATGAAGGTCATTTCGGATCCCTTCTTTGCCAGCTGGTTCGCGTGGTCATTGCCTGCAATTCCTCCATGCCCCGACACCCACATCACCTTGAGTTTTCGCCAGGTTTTGAAGGTCATACCAGCCTGGAAGATATCCGCGAAGATGCCAATGCATTTAAGGCAGCTTGACTGTCCGTGAGAATGTAGAGCGGTTGGCTTTGTGGGCCCTTCTGCAGACATTCTCTTGCATAGATTTCAATTTGAAGCACGGAGGCGTGCTTTCCAAGGAGTACGCGCAGTCTTCGCTTCGGTCTCCCTCCGCATACCCCTGCCCCCGAACCTGTGCTCGTTTCGATCCGTCTGTGTACCAGATTCTGGTCTGCTGCGATATTCGTTTCGGCCTTTCTCCATCCCTCCCAGTCTGTCATGACTTCGCATGGTTTATTGCAGGAGAGTTTAGGAACAACCCTTGTGATTTTAGTATGTCCTAGGATATTTCCAGCTTTCCAACTCCCATTGCACATTGGCCTATACGTTCTCATTCTTGCCTCCCCCCTGATATAAATATCAAGAGGGCGTAGGTTTAGTATGGTCTCCATGGCTGCAGTCGGTGTGCTTCTTATTGCACCTGTAATACAGAGGCATGCCAATCTCTGAACTCCTAGGAGTTTGGCCTAGTTGTTTGCCTCTCATTTGTCTTTGGCCACCAAATTAGGCAGCCATAGCTAATCATGGGTCTCACCACTGCAGTATGCAACCAGTGTGTCATGCGTGATTTAAGTCTCCATGATTTTCCTATTGTTCTATATTGGTCTGCGACAGTGTGAGTATTATCACGTCGTCCGCATACCCCTGGGTGTAGAATCCTTCATTATTTAGTGAAACTAGCAGTTCGTCAATGACCATGTTCCACAGCAGGGGGATAGAACCCCTCCTTGCGGACAGCCCCTGGTCACTGACACATGCATCGTTTCACCTGATACTGTTGCCACAACGAGCCTACTCTGCACCACGGCATCCACCCATTTACATATTAATAATAATAATATTTATTGCCCAACCAAACAAAGGACAAATAATTTTAAAAAAACAATGTGAGACAGAGAAAAAGCACAAGAAAATACAAAATATAATAAAGAACTAATCACATGACTGTAACAAAGCATAAGAACAAGTATTGACATGCAATAACTGTTTCAAAGAACAATTAAATATGTCCCAGCTCCCACTAATCCTATTATAGGCGCCACACATCAGTACCAATGGCGAACAAAGTATGAGATTGGTCCTCAGCAGGCATCATGTAAAAAGCCGGCGCGAGCAGTGGTCCGGGGTGCATGGAAAAGCAGCCTACCCAGTAGGTAGGAAGATTTAGTTCCGCCATGCAGCAATTTGTACAAGAATGAGAGGTAGGAATTCGCACGTCTAAGCTCCAACCACGACATCGCGAAGCCATTCAATAGGATTTCCTGAGGGAAGCGCCTAGGTGGATAGACATGATTCTCTCTATACCACAGGCACTTCAAAAACCTTCTTTGTACATCTTCAATAGATTTCTTGTACATATCATAGAAAGGATGCCAAATAATTGCGGCATATTCCACCTTGGAGCTGACCAACGAGAGAAACAGCAGCTTCAGAGCAAAAAGATCGGTGAAGCACTTCAAGCTACGAAGAATTAAACCAATAGATTTGTGGCGGAAACAGTATCAGCAATATGATCATGGTGCGCATCGAAAATCTCTCCCAGGTCCCTAAACTTATCACAACGAGCCAAAGGTGTGGAATCAATGTTGCAGTCAACGAGAATATGTTTTCTCTTCCTAGTAAAAGTAAGTGCTTTGCATTTATCGACGTTAAGGCTCAATCCATTGATCACACATCAACTAGATAATAAATCAAGATTCTTCTGAAGTTGATAGCAGTCAGCAATGGATGAAATATTGGCATACATTTTAACATCATCCGCAAACATCAAGATGCTACAATCAATGGTCTGTGGAAGATCGTTGATATACCATAGAAACAACAAAGGGCCCAAATTGGACCCTTGCGAAACACCTCACGCAACAGCACGGTGATCAGACCTAAAACCATTGTACGACACTGACAATTGACGATCAGTCAGGTAGGACTGAAATAAGGACAAAATCATCGCTGAAACCAAAACCACGGAGCGTCCTCAACAAAATGGTCGATGCGATCAAAAGCCTTCGAAAAGTCCGTATAAACACATATTGTGCTTACTTCACACCCTAAATAGTTTGATCTGGTCTATAACAACTAAATTCTCACAGCAAAACACTGCATGGAAAGTACAGCGAGCGACTAAAGCCTACGACTTTCAAACTTTAGAATTTTAACAACACCTAAATCATATCCTACTCAGCTTTAGCTGCAAGCTAAAGAAACCTAGCAAATATGAATATACTGCGTATACCTAAAATTTTACTTAAAAAAAGCAAATAAAGAAAGGAAACTAAATACATAACGTATTTTTTTTTTAATTGACTTTACTCTTAAAAGTTATTTCTGTGGCAAAATTTGAACATATAAACTTTCAGGCCTGATTCACACATATAGATTTGTATTAAGATCGCGTCGTACCAATTGGAGTTAAGCAGATGAAGTTCAAAATTTTCCAGTTCACTAGAGCGCAGTCACAACACAAGTGTGAATCCGGTCAGAAACTACAGTATTTAATACTATATCATTTTGCATAACAGGGCCAAAGGCAAACGTTATTATTTTCGGCAACGATGCCAAAGAAGATACAAAATTTTGCAAGATCAGCCTTAGTTAAACCAGTAACTATAAATGTGGGTCGAGCTGGTGCAGCAAGCATGAATGTTATTCAAGTAAGTAGGATGATGGAATTTTTTATTTCTAACAAGTTGTTTAAATTCTAATTAACAGGAAGTGGAATATGTCAAACAAGAAGCAAAAATTGTGTATTTACTGGAATGTTTACAGAAAACTCACCCGCCTGTTTTGATATTTGCCGAAAAGAAACAAGATGTCGACGCCATACATGAGTATTTACTATTGAAAGGAGTAGAAGCTGTGGCAATACATGGTGGAAAAGGTAACTAGTTGCTATACTACTCACTTTTTATAGTTAATTACCGGGATAGCGCGGTAGTAATAGGGATGACTTGAATCACACTCGGAGCGACTTGATCTTTGGTTTGAGATCGATCGTTTCCGGAGTGGTCAGTACTCTCCCGGTACCCTTCGGTGTTGAGGAGAAAAATTAACGCTACTAGAAGAGGGCTAGTAACAAAGCCATTGAGCACTTTACACATGCAAAAATACACCCCTACGCCATGACAAGTCGGGTAATGACTTTGGGCGCACCACCAGGAAAACAGAACGATTTAAACCAATTATTTTTTTACGAAGAAGAATGTATGGCATAATAATAATATAGTAAGCGAAGAGGTATCATTCGGTTAATTTTCACACCGTTCACAGAGGCATACCCTTTAGTATTGTATAAAGCTGAAATTATAAACTGATCCGAAACAGTAACGATAACAGTTGCTAGTGCAGTGTCAGTAACCGCAACAATAGTAAAATGTAGGTTATTTATAATGTAATTGCCGTAAACAACGTAAGAATGTTTCTACGTAGATCAGGCAATTAATGTTGTATGTCGAATGAAAAATGAACAACTTTTTGGAGCTGCTGGCTTATTATTATGCTCCTACGTTCTGGATTCAGGATTTGAAAGTGGAGAGGGTGGCAAAATCCACACGCACTTGTGCCACCCATCTTAAACCCTTTGTGCTAGTCCTACCCTCCCCTCGACGGCGTCACTCTTCCCTTATCTACCCGAGCCAACCTAACCTGAGTATGAACCCGAGCAGACACCGATGTCGTCCATACTAGGCTTGAACTCCCCCAGAATGGAGCCTCTAATTTAGACTAGCACCGCACAAAATGTGCCACAGCGTCTTGTCTTCAATGTAACATGCACGGCAGAGGGAGCCAGTTACTAGTCGGATGTGGTACCATGTGCTACGAGAATGAAGCGGATAATATTTTGCCACCCTGTACGATAGCCTGAGAATGGCTTTACGTACCTGGCTGTATGTAGTTACAGATACCCATCTGCTTCCACGCAGAATAGCAATCCGTTGCGTTATTAGATCATTGAGTATCGCTCACATAAGAAGTAGGGCAGCTTAGAGTCCCACAAAAGGTGAGCGCCGTCTCCGACCCGTCGCGACAGGCAGCCTCATTACTTGGATTTTCTCTGTGTCCTTTCACCCATACGAGTGATACAAAATTATGGGCAGTTATACCCGAAGCGATCCTGTACTTGTTAAGGGCCTCTAGGGCACCTAGGGTATCACTGTGACGAGCAATTCAAAGTTGAAATGCCCCTTGCGTGAATCTCACTCGCACCTTGCAGGATTCCCACGAAAGCCACCACGAAATTAACACAGATGTTTTCTAGCTCCCTCCATACCGTTTACGTCAATAGATTTGTAATATTATTGAACGGATTATATGTTAACTTTTGTTTACTAGATCAAGAAGAGAGATCACGTTCCGTTGAAGCATTCCGCAAACAACATAAGGACGTACTAGTAGCAACAGACGTCGCATCTAAAGGTTTAGACTTCCCTGAAGTACAACATGTCATTAACTATGACATGCCAGATGACGTAGAAAACTACGGTAATATATAATTATATATATACAGCACTCTTTTTGTAACGTTACACATAGGTGTTTCCGACAGGTAACGTTAAGCGACATAGTAGGCAACCAGTTATACGTTAAAGCGTCGTCAATGCGAAAAAAAATTCTTTGTGTCAAATATTGCTTTATTAATTTAATAATTAATTTTTTTTTATATTTATTCATACATCAACCACAAATTAAATACGTTTCTTGAAAGATGAAAAGGTGGCAATCATAACATGGTACCAGAAGAATTATAATTTAAGACGGGTCAGGGGCACGTTTTCAGTCAATTATCCTGAAGAAATAGTATATACGAAAACTATACTCAACATTTTTAACAAATTCAAAGCAGATGGTTGTGTTCTCACAAAAAAGTTAATAAAACCAATCACGTTTCAACAGAACACATCAGTCTGAATATGTAGAGGAACAGTATGTAGGATCGTTTTTTGATATGAACAAACATTATGAGGTATCACACAGTTCGATATACAAAACCGTGAAAGAATCATCAAGAATTTTTCTCAGAAGATAAAATAAACCGAACAGATTTTTTCGAAACAATGTTGAATTTGTTAAATGAAAACGTAGAAATTTTTAATAAAATACTTTTTACATTTACCTGCATTTACCTTTGTTTTGTGTATCTTAATTAACAATTACAATAAAATAATTTCTTCATTCAAAGTTGAAATTTTGCACTTTATTGAAAACATAACCAAATTCTACTATATCGTAACATTTTAACAATTTCATAGTAGATAATAAATGGTGAGGCCAACACTCAGAACTTCCGGGTTGTATCCTACATTTATTCATTGAAAAATACTAAATCTCCTTTCCATTAATCCATTCGTTATTGATCCCGTACAAATCCTCATGCACAAAACCTGACACGAATGCAGTACTCTCAAAAGATCAGCTGATTTCTATCCAAACGATAGCTTTCTTTCGGGTTACCTGAAAAGTAAAGTTTATAATAATATGCAAATACGTAATTTGGACGAATTGAAAGACCGTATACGTACTGCAGGTGATGGATTAACCCCAGAATTGCCTTGATAGACAAGGAGGACACTTAGAAAACTTGCTGTGAAATTACACTACACCTTTGTTATGTTGTTCTGTTTGTCTTGGTTAATAGTTAGAATAAAATAATTTCTTCATTCCAAGTTGAAATTTTTGAGTTTCTTTG
This sequence comes from Osmoderma eremita, assembly GCA_031763485.1. Taxonomy (NCBI): domain Eukaryota; kingdom Metazoa; phylum Arthropoda; class Insecta; order Coleoptera; family Scarabaeidae; genus Osmoderma; species Osmoderma eremita. The sequence continues at coordinate 7,391 of JARFOC010083056.1, forward strand.
TTAAAAACATAACCAAATTCTTCGTATGTCTGTTTTGCCGGCACAAATAATATTTCCGTACCAAATTCCACTATTAAAAAATTAATTATAGTAGATCCTTTAAAACGTGCTAGCCAGATATAGTTAATTAATAAAAGTGGCGTAATTGCACTGACCATAGATCTACACTGACGACGCATTAACATATAACTGGTTGTCTACTATGTCGCTTAACACTACCTGTAGGAAATACCTATGTGTAACGTTAGAAAAAAAGCACGGTATATAATTATTCTGAGACCAAACATAATCTAAATATATGCATTTAGTTCATAGAATTGGAAGAACAGGCAGATCTGGAAACCAAGGACTTGCTACAACGTTTATTAATAAATCCAACGATGAATCGGTGTTATTAGATCTAAAGCATCTGCTAATGGAAGCTAAACAAAAAATACCACCATTTCTCGCTGAACTATGTTCGGAGAGTGAAAAATATCTCAATTTGGGAGGTAATATATTTATATTATGTTAAAGTATTAGTTAAAGTACTATGGCGCTAATATTTATTGACAATTAGCATTGCTTCTTAATATTGCTAATTCTGTTTTACTTTTCTACTTCAGATGAACGAGGTTGCAGTTATTGCGGTGGTTTGGGTCATAGAATTACAGATTGTCCAAAACTGGAAGCGCTACAAAACAAGCAAGCGTCGAATATCGGGCGAAGAGATTATTTAGCAAATACTGCAGCGGATTATTAATAGCAATATATGCATGCAATATGTATATCTGATTTAAAATAATAATCAAAATATAATTCGTCATCAGTGAAATAAATACAAAAGTTCACTTTAGCAATTATTCATTCAATTGGTGTGGAGAGACATCAATAAGAAAGATACACAAAAGAAACACTGTTCTTGTATTCAATGTGTTTTATATGACCCTAAAATAAGAGCACGAACGAATTTCAATTTCGGGCACAAACCTTGGGTTCCGTACAATAAATAATACTCAGATTCTAATTACAAAAGTTAATCAATTAAGCTCATTATTCAATTTATAAAACGCAAGGCCACATACAATAATTATGAAGCTATCTTCGACAAACTGCACTGTACTTATAAAACACACTATTTTACGGTACGTTTACGTCGGTATTTATGCAAACGGGTGTTAAGAACTGTCGACTCAGTTGGCTGAGAGCTGATGGGTGTACCGTTTACATAGAGAATTGTTGTTCCTTACGTAAACTGCAGTTAAAAACTGCCGGCTTGCTCGGTCGACATGCTGGGTGTGAAATCTCTACCCACATATTGAGTCGGCTGCCCGATGAATTTCCGTACCCCATAGCAAAACTATTAAGTCGCAAATCATATTTTTTTCAGGAGAGCGTAAAGAAGATTTTTCTCCGAATTCTGTAAATTGCGTGGACGCAATTTATTTTAACGAAGGAAACATAACATAATCTAAAGATGCACGTTCTTCCTCATTAAGAACAAATTTTCTTTTTCATTTTTTGATAAAAAATGTGAATACAGCTTTGCTCTAGGAAAAATATTTGGAAGATATGACTGAAACCCACTGTTTACTACACTTTTATACAGACAATTTATTAATTTCGCTAGTTTCTTGTGATTTTGTTGACTGAAAATTTGATATAAGACAAAAGAAAATACTGATTGGAGTTTTTCGGCGGTAAAAATTGTACAACAGATAAAAACAAGGATAAATAATAAACACTAATCTTTATTCTTCAATAAAATAGGTATAAAAAAATTAAAAAAGCAGTAGATAATGATACAACAGGTATGTACGTACGGAGAGGGCAAAAATGATTGTCATATCTGAAGTTTGCGGCAACATTTTCTTACCTGTTATATATATATATTTGTGTGTCTTTTTCTTATTCATTTACAGCAACTTCAGACATGACAATTATTTTTGCTCTCTAGGTACTAGTCAGTATCACTTTCCTGATTTGCTTTATTGTGAACAAGGTTTTGGAAGAAATGATGGAACCGTTACGGTACCCACTTCAGTAATTTCTGCAGATTATTGAATTTTTTGTATTTATTGGATTTAAGTCATCACGGAGTGGAGCTAGCGTCAAACAGCCACGAACAAACTTTTCTGCTAACGGACTTAATATTATTTACAGCATAGGAGACATATACTTTTTTCAAAGTTAATACCGTAAAGATAGCAAGGACTATGGGGCAGCAATAAATACACTGTTCGGATTACTCCTCCCGCACAAAGTGTTAATTAATGCGGGACGACACGTGTTTCGGGAATACGTAGATTCCCATTATCAAGTCGACTTGACGTGTCGTCCCGAATTAATTAATACTTTGTGCGGGAGGAGTAATCCGAACAGTTTGTTTAAAGTTAATACTGTTTTGCTATGGGTAATATTTGTATCATGTTGGACATATTGCACTTCATATTGCAATTCTAATTGACCTTTACAGGAGCAAGGTGATGGATTGAAGTAGACAGATATTATATAGAAGACATGTTATTTTCAATATCAATAAATTTCTACTGTTTATTATTAAATTGATTATTTCTGCAACTATCACACTACTTACACCATTCTACCTTCACAAATAAAACAGCACAAGATGAGGTATGGTTTAATGCACCAGATCAGTATAAACGCTGTGTATGGGATAGTGAATAACAATTTTGTTGGCTGTTATTAATAGTTATACAAATGCGCAAAATTAAAAACAAAGCAGGCCTAAGGCTATAAGGTAATATAAACAGCTTTCTATGAAAAATAAAGTCATACGTAGTTTTGTACTGACAGAAAGAGAGTGAAGTAAGGTTGAGCATTTAACGTGTCATTCTGTCTTAAAATTGCTGCTACACTAATGTTTTTATATAATGGTAATATTCACAACTATTTGTAATGCAACACTCGGTATATCTATGCGCACATGAAAGAATAATTGACTTTTGAAAGCCCCAGCAAAATTGATTAAATAAAATAATTTTACCCTTCTAATGAATAAAGAAATATTTGGCACAGTGTTTTTTTTCGTATTGACGACGCGTTAACGTATAATTGGTTGCCTACTATGTCGCTTAACGTTACCTATAGTATGCCTATAGTAAATACTTGTGTGTAACGTTACAAAAAAGTCAGATAAGGTGTTTGCACTAATTGTAAGTAAAATAATAACCAAGGATCTTTCGTTATTTCGACTTTTATCAAAAATAGTGGCCCACAAAACATCAATCTAAACGAACATTATAATTTTATTGATAAAAAAACATATCACATTTCGTTTGCATAATTTACAAGCCATACAGTTCAACTTTAAATTCCTGTGTAATATAAAAACATGTGAATTATTTTCCTATTTATTATTATATACTTATTTATAAAGGTGTTAAAAAGTTTATTACACGATAGCATCGCTCTGGGTTTGGGTATTTAATACCGGATTAGTAAGTTGAATATACAAATCTACATGTATAACAAATATAATCCTTTATTTTTTTAAACCAAACAAAAAATCAAGAACCAAATTCTTCCGTATTAGCTTCTATCGGTTTGAATGTATAGTTTCCTCTTCCGTCCAAGTATAACACATGTTCGTGATGTTGCCACAGTGATTTCCTGTGAGACACCGTAAATAACGTAATACCTACTTCACGGCAATATTTATACATGCTTCCTTCAACGTCTACAGAAACTGCACTCGTGCATTCGTCCAATATTGCGAATTGCGGCGCGTGATAGAACAAGCGTGCCATTGCAATTCTCTGCTTTTCTCCTCCACTCAAAACATCCAACCAATCAGCGACGGCATCCAGATTACCTTCACGTTTTAAAAGATAGCCTAATTGTACTAACTCCAAGTAATCCTCTAGCATTTTATCTGTTGCACCTCTCCTTTTTGCTTCTCCGCTAGAGTGTGGGTATGTTATTTGATCCCTTAAACTGCCCAGAGTCATGTATGGCTTTTGGGGAATATAAAATAATTTTCCTCTTGGTGGTTTAGTTAATTCTCCACCAAACAAAGGCCATAATTCACCCAATATTCTAAACAAAGAAGACTTTCCAGAACCGTTTGGTCCGCAAACTAACACATTCATTCCTGAACGTACTTCAAAAGATAATTCCTTAATTAAAACATCTCCATTGGGAGTTATTAAGGGAACTTTATCAAATTTAATAATATTATCTTTAAATACCAGTTTGCCGTTATTAGCAACCAAGTGTTCCGAACCCGCCACCATTGTGCGGGTGTACTTTCCCGCATTCAAATCGTCTAACACTTGTCTTAGTTGCGTAACGCGTGACGTAAAGCCTGCCAGTCGTGTTAACTCTCTTCCAGCCAGCACTAGTCTGCCAATCGCTTCAGCCAACTTTACCAGCATTCTTCCGTATGTATAATATAATCTAGACCTCTCTTGATGGCTAAAAGTTACCAATTCATGAGTATTTGATAAAAATGGTCGAGATACTACCCAAAATCCAACAATGCTAGCAAAGTATTTCGCAACAACATTATCGATAACACCCATGAATACCCTAAACCGAAGGAAATTTCTTAAGTGATTAAGTAATTTTTTGAAACTAGCCAGTAATGTTATCTTTTCGCGTGAGTTGCCATTGTAGAAAGCTACTTCTTCCGAATATGTAATTAATCTCGCATTTATGTGTCTATATTCGCCTTCCAGTTTTTGCTCTGTTGCGGTCATTTTACCTGTAGGTCTACGCAAGTGAGTTAAAAATATTCCAGAGACCAAAAGGTAACCCAGCATTGACATAGGTGTCTGACCACCTAGGGTAGTCCACAACTTGTATACGTAAATGCTTATGTCTAATACAGGCTTAGCGGTATTACAGTAAAATTCAGCTATACTTTCACAGAACTTATCGACATCAGTGGTCAACAATTGATCTGCATTGACTATACGATTGTCTAGATTAGACATGCGGTAGTAGGTATAGTTCTTTAAGTACTCATCCAGCAACTTTCTCGTCATGTTATTTCTTAGTCTTAACTTTAATCCTCCGATAGAGAACTTTAGCATATTATTAACTAATGATATTAACGGAATAGCGCACAAGAAAATCATCAATCGTTGCACAAAGAGGTCCCTGTTACTTGAAACGATGGCACTGCAACAGAAAAGGTTACATGTATTATGGAAAGTAAACACATTATGTTTTAATCGCGATTTCTTCAAATCACCCCTTAATCGTTTGAGTCGCAGGGGGTATTGAAAAAACACTGTCGAAGAATCCCAAACAGCGCAACCGCGCTTTCTCTAAATGAGTACGAAAAGACCCAAGCAGCGCGATAGCGCTTGTTTTATTTTATTTCCATAAATACCAAGCTACGCGATAGCGCTTTGTTTATTTTATATCGACGAATCCCAATCGGATTGTCCTGTATTTGTTAGATAACGCGATTCTCGTCTTTTTCTCACCCGTCACATTTATTGCAGTTTGCAAAGTGATCGGACGCATTCTTGCTTAAGTGTTTCTCATTGTTTAATAAATGTGTGTTTCAAAATGATTAGACGAAACAACGCAAAAAGTAAGTAAAAAATTAACCTAGGAGTTCATCCAATATGTTTTGATAAACACTGATGTTACAAATTATAATTGTTACTCTTCATTTAAATTGTTTGTTTATAACACAAAAATATTGTTAAATAAACATTTTTATTTTGTAATGTATTATTGCATTATTATAGTATTATTCAACCTATTGTAAAATGTACTATTTACATTAAAAGGAGCTGTGTGATGTACTTGTTTCAGTAAATCTGAGCGCGCGACTTTGACAATTGGTAACGCACCGTCAGTTGTCGAAAATGTTCGAAATGTGCTGGGTTTTCTCGACATAAAATCTCAACAGCACGATCGCGCTGCTTGGGACTCAAACGGTTAACCTTTCAGCCAAGTAAGATAGGACATTTTTAATGTTATTATCTAAGAACACACAATGCCGTTTAACCTGTCAGTGGGCGCGCCCTTTAATTTTCCCCGAGCGAGCGTTTACGTTTTACGTCATTCAGAAATATTCAAGTTAATGGTTTTTCTTTGCTTTAATGTTGAGAAATTGCTATGGGGAGGAAAATGATGAAAACAGTAGATGACAGTTGTCCAAAAAAAATGTATTTCTTATAGAATAAAACAATCAATTTCCCGAATAATAAAAAAATATTCAATTCAATATATTTTATCGACCTATTCGTCAAGATTAGCACTCCCATCATGTTGCAGACCACTTCAACGGCAGAATGATTTTTGCACGTAAATTATTGACAACAGGAGCACTTCATTGATGCTGACGATTTTTTTTTCTCCAATGAACATAACCGACACACACCGCATTTTGGAAGACATCCTTTTACTCTTCTCGGTTCAACAGCCTGACCGTAATTCACTTTGAGAAAAGCACTTACATCTTGAGGTAAATGTCTAAGGTTTGACCTGCAAGTAAGATGCTCTTTCATCAAGCTAAATGACAAATTCTTCGATGCTTAGAAGCCCTTGTTTGGCATGCAAATTTGAAAAAAATATAGGCATTTATACCGCCAATATTCATCAGACCATTCTAGAACTTACTCTAGACACCGAATAAACGGCGCACATTTTATCGACAGTGTCGACTCCGTCTTTGGTTGTGTTGTAGTCCAAGATAATCTGCGGCTTTCGGATGTCAGGATCTATTTCGCCGTCGTCATGTAGTGGAGAGCAGTATCACAGATTTATTTTTCCGTGGGGCATAAGAAACATCCGTTTTGTCAGAATTCCACAGCCTAATTTTTGTTCGGCAAGAATTTCTTTGGAATTTCAACTTTGTTTTTCGTCATTGTGCCCAACGTGGTTATTTTTTTCGTGAGCAAATAGTCAGCAAGTGGTACACTTGTGTACCAATTGTCTATAGTTAAATTTCGATTCTGTTGGGGAATTTCAAGCAGCAAAAGGCCCATCATCTGATCTGTTTTCCGCAGTATATTTCAAGGTTGGACGTATAATAGAAGCTTTTTGTTGGGGTTTGGCTTTTCTATTAATCAAACACAGATTCTCGGTAGCTTAACGTTCATATATTATACGATGATTTGA
>JARFOC010083067.1:0-14473 GCA_031763485.1 Osmoderma eremita
CGTACCTTGGTAATATGAATTGGCAAATATGACTATCGTAATTTACCACTAAGTCATAGAAACTTCAAAGTTATTTTGCTAGTAAATGTGACGTTGCCAATACCAGTGAATTGACTTTAAAGTTATCTTACTACAAAGTAACAAAGTGTGGTAGAAACTACGTTTCGGAGACTTTAAATTTGGTAATTAAAGTAATTTGTACAAAAAAGTAATATTTATAGCCGCGATTTCGTATAAGCTACTTCAAATAGGTTCCAGTCTCGGTTTCAGATACTTTGGTGCTTGTTGTGTTGTCTTACAAAGTGAGACAATTGTTTTCGGCTGTAAAATTAGCTTTTTATAATCCCTTGTCGACGTCATCTTGTTTCACTAAAGTGAAGGATAAAACTGACATAATGTACATGTCCAACGTAGTCTACAAAATACCATGCCCATCGTGTGCAAAGGTATATGGATGCGTAGTCCTTTGTCCCAACACAAAAGGTACTGTAATCTTTACAGTACCGATACTGCTTTGGCAGACTATTACACACACAGTGGACATAAATGTTCCTTTGACGATGTCAGCATACTAAATATTCAATCTTGTTATCATAAGAGGATGTTCCTCGAAATATACTATATAAAGACTACGAATGACATGAAGGGTCTCAGTGAGATCTATAGTTACTTATTAACTATACAGCCCGAAAGCTCTAGCCAAACAATAAAGCTGTGTTGTGATTGCGCTGGCTATAATTCCCACTAAATTCAATTTTCCAACTTTAAACTATCTTTTTCTCAGTGTATTAAGAAAGATTGTATTACATATATCTGCCCAAAATTGTGATGTAGCATAGCAAATTCGTAGTAATTTTGGGAATTGTCGCTTAGATTTGTACCATAATTTATCTGAGACTACTAAATTATTGATGGGCTTATGTCAAAGTAATTTAAAATTATTTCCTGAGTGACAAAACAAGGCAACAATAAACAACAGTTATTACAACAGAATCATTTATTTCATACCTTTATGATTATAAAAACAAGTGAAGAACAATTCTTCCTTATGTTAGTACAGTACAATTAAGTATACCCAAACCATGCTGCTCCAATAAAAGTGATGTTTATAAGCACACAATGCGGCTAAAACAACTGTTACAATAGTAAACTTCACTATCCAACTCTTCAATAATCTTAGAACTGCTACGACGGAAGTGAGCAATAGTATCGCCAGAATCATAAAATTTTTGGCTGATTTTATACCCTTCTGATGTGCATTTACTATGTCGGATGTGGCTACGATCCCAATGACAGCAAACAACAGGAGTTTTAAGTAAGGCCTTGTTTGAAGCATGTTTTTCTTCTTCTACAAATACATATGTATCTATGCTATTCCTGAAATAAAATTGCTGAGTGAAGATTTGCTAAAACACCTGCTTAGTTATGACGTACTTCACACTTTATAGGCACTAAACTGGTATGTTTTTTTTCTGATAATAGTTCAATGTGTGTTCGTATATCGTAATTTATCTTGTAAAAGCGAGATAATTCCATTTAGATAAGTGTTTAAAGTCAGAGTAGTGGTTATCTAATAAGTGCCCTAGAACTGCCAATGAAGTAGTAGCACATTGCTGGGCCGCAATGAGACAAAACTAAAGTTTGAAGATTGAAAAGAGACGATGCAATATCGGCTGACAGATTGCAAGCGATGTTGAAACTTAAACGCATTCATTTGTTTACTTGCTATAAAAAAAAACAGGCAGGAAGAATGAAAAAAGTATGTTCATTCATAAGCGATTTTTTATAAAAGAAATTTTTAAAACAATAACTATTTCACAAGTGTTTTTATCAAAAACTTTCTATAACTGTCACTTGTACAGACATTCAAAACGAAGAATTGCGGGGTCGCAAAAATTAGATTGTTATCTATATTAGTCGCTTATTACGGCCCTATTTTCTTTTAGTTATATTGTCTTAATAGCTTACTGCAGGTCGTGAATTTATATTTAGAGTTGTGCACTAGCGCCAACCGGCAGTGGCGGAGATTCGACACAACCTTTAGTCGAGTCTTAACGAGATCTGTTGTGTACACATGTACGCTGCCGCAAATACTATTCACTATTTGTGAAGGTGCATCAACAGAACCGTTAACTTGTTCCAAAGATTATTTCAATTACACAAAAATAACCTCACTAGATGTAGAACGTTCGTTTTCTGCATATAAACACATTTTTTCCTCACGCAGTACTCGGTTTGCTGTGGAAACATCTAAAGTTACAGATATTTAACAGATGTTATTCACTTTGTGATTTCACGGAAGTCTGTTAATACGGTTAATGTTTGAATACATATTATAATTTATTTCTATTTAATGTGTAAACTTTTATGGACACGCCACTGGCTGTTGGCGCAAATTGAGCAACCCTATTTATATGTCAGTTTAAGTCGCTACTACCAAGAAATATTGGAATCAAATATATAATCACGGAACTAAGAAGATTCCAATCAAATTTTATATCTAGGATAAATAAAAAATTTCAAACTGTGTAAATAAATTAAAGCAAGCCGATAGGGTATCAAGGACATATACGCTTTCCGTGTATTTATTTCTTATTTTTTCGTGATTTATAAACTTATACTTATAGCTACTAATGTAGGCCTATTTACAAATACAAGTAAAATCTTTTTTTTGTAATCAAATAAAGAAAAGTGATTAAAATATAAATCTTTCCTTAAAAAACTTAATTCAATACATTATTTGTTTAGTTAATTTTTTCTTAAGTTCTCGAAACGTGTTTCCAAAAACAAAGCAAACTTTTCCGTATTATAATAAAATTTATTATTATCATATATGTATTATATATAACCATCTTTTGCATTATCAGTACCCGACGTTTTGTCTGGTCCTAATCATATTTATTCTTATAATTATCGGACAGACAACTAGAGAAATGTGACGAATATCAAATAGTGTTGTCAATCAAACACACTGGAACCTTTATACAAAGAAAAAAACATTAACCAGGTATTTAACTTGTTAATGTTATTTATCTTTTGTTTAGGCTGCCTAATATCATTGGAAACTCTACCAACTTAAGAAAACAGTAGAGGGCAAAACGAAATCACTGTCTGTATTACACAGAAGAAATTTAACTAAATGGTAATACAGCTTGAAACCTACAACATAAAATGTCAACATAATGACAACCACATAATTATTGTTGATGGGAAATGTGAGATTGTTATATACTATAATATATAACTTATATTATTTTTTTATGCGGCATTTAAACAATCTTTACCCGCGTAAATTCGTCGCAAATTTTGGTCAACCATAAGCCGAGATATGTTCTCCTATCTTTTCTAACGCTGTATTCTTAAAATGAATGGGCTGTACATAAGACAATATATAACACTTATTAAAAAATAGGAACAAATTAAAAAAGTTATAATCATTTTTTGCCGAAAAACTCTAAAATATTTGTTTTAGCCATTCTTTATTTTTTGCATAACTGCTTTTTCTCGTAGTTTTTTTATAACTATAAGGTCGGTATAGTCTACGTCAGTCTCCTCTGCCCACTGAGCTACTAGATTCAAAGCGTTTATAGCACTATCTAATGAAATTTTGTTTAACAGTTCAAGATCATTTTCGACGGCCTCATCACCATGGCATTCTTCAATATCATCATCTTCAAAGTCGTTGTCACGTTGATTCCACTCTAATATATCAGATTCTTCAAATGCAGCCTATAAGTAAACATTCATAAATTTGGACAAATGTATATGTAAGCATACAATTGACAGAAAGGACTTACTTCGGGTGCCAATGTTCGCAGAAATTCAAGCGATTTGGACACTGGGTTCTCATTACTCCACTGGCGTTGTAGAATGGCGAGTGGCTCATTTTCGTCATTATCCAAATTTGAAACAACCCCATCTAAAATATTTCTCCAACATTTCGTTATAATTTCAGGATTAAGATGGTTCCAAGCTACCATTGAGTTGATTACTGCGTCTTTGATAGTCAACTTTTTCCAATCGGAAACATTCGTGTCGTTTTCTATTATAGTGAATAGAAGACCGTTTCTGTAGTGTAATTTCGTTAATTTAATAACGTTTTGGTCAATCGGTTGTATACGTGGTGACATTATGGGGGAGATACATTGTAACAATTTGCCCATCCTCACTTTTCAATTGATCTTTATTGGAATGAGACGGCGCATTATCCAGTAGAAGTAAAGCTTTTACCGGTGAACCGCTATGCTCTTGAAACTTTTTGACATTCAAGTACAAAGTTTATTTAAAATTTAAAACTTAGAAAGTGGAAAATTAAAATTTACCTGTGGTATAAACGAATAATGAAACCATTGTTTGAAAATCACAGCAGTCATCCAAGCTGATTTTGAATGTTCATAGTCGACAGGACAATTAAAATTTGTGAATGATCTTGGCTTTACAGCTTTGCCAATAACTTGCCAATTACTTTATGAGTACCTACTAGTAACGTGAGTGCATGCTAAAAATGTTACTCGCTGCTTTTCGGTTTTTCTACCAGCAGCAGCTTTTTCTGCCGCCGAGACAAATGTTTTGTCTGGTAACAATTTCCAATAGAGCCTGATTCATCGGCATTGTAAAGTTGATCTAATGTGATACCAAGTTCTTCTATTTTATTTTTTAACCGAATTTTAAACGGTTCCACGAGTTCTGGTTGAGAGGATAATTTTTCGTCAGAAATTTTGAAAGAGCTGAATCGCTTTTTAAACCGTTGTAATCATCCCTCACTGGCTCCAAATTGTTTATCATTTTCTCTAATTTATGAATGCAGTAATTTCGCTTTTGCTTAATCATTTCACCACTCACAATAAAAATTTTATTTCGTTGATTAAGAAACCACTTATATAATTTTTTTTCCATTCTTGGGAACTCAGAACTCTTTAATGTTTGTCGTTTACCTGGTCCAACATATGTATCTCTCACAGCTACAGAAATCATTTCCCTTTTTTGTTTTATTTTGCTTATTGTAGATTTCGCCACACCGTATTTTTAGCTAAATGCGTAACACCTTCTCCATCTTTCTATTCTAGAATCACAAGCGATTTCTCATGAAGAGTAAGACACTTTGGTTTCTTAAATGACATTTCATTGATATCTATGTACTGAAATCATTTAGGCCGCATACGGAGATAACAACGACTAACAACGAACTACTCACACAAACATATTTATCAGATATTTACACTCAAAGCAACGGCTCGCTATCGATTTTACAAGTTAATAAAATTCGTTTCCATAAACGAAGGTGCAGTTTACAGTTTGTTCATGGTATACGATGGCCTTGCATAAATATTTTGTTGTTCACATTAAGCGAGGTTTCCGTTATGCGATATTTACACTATCGCGTGTGTATTGTATTCTGAAACGCAACAAATACAAACGTTATAAAGTTCAAAAGTGCCGGGAGATTTCTCCCGAGGACAATTTTGCAAGAATGGAGTGTTGTGCGTCCGTGGTGTAAAGGGCTAACGAAGACGAATGTTTTATAAAAAAGTATTCTGCTTTCCGACTAGTCCCCCTTTCCACGTCATGGCAAGCATAATCCCTCAGTCATGCGATATTGGTCTCGAGTAAATCAACATCTGGTCGATCCGAAATGTAAGAACTCAGTACCCCGAAAAACTTAACGTTTGGGCGGGTATCTTGGGTGATAACATTATAGGGCCATTTGTTATCGACGGCAATTTGAATGCAATGAAATATTTGGATTTGCTGCGAACGCAAATTATTCCCGCTGTTCGTCAACTCCGATTTTGATGAAATTTGATTTATGCAAGACGGTTGTCACGCGCATAACACCAAATTGGTAATGGAGTTTTTAGAAAACACCTTTTCTAATCGTGTTATTGCCGGGAAAGGTACGATAAAATGGCCACCTCGATCACCCGACCTTGATTTTTTTTCTGTGGGGTTATGCCAAACAAAATGTTACAAAACTGTAAAGTTTTGGAGCACTAGCGAGCTTGCAACGGCTGCAAGTAGAACTGTTGAGAGATTTTACGACTATAACCCCTAAAAATCTAGAGGTAGTGAGGCGAGAGTTTTACGATATACTCGGCTATTATCTTCAAACCCTACCTAACATTGTTAGAATTTATTTTGTAGAGTTTATTTTTCCTTTGTTTAATTTAATAAGAATCGTTGTTTATTTTCCTATTTAGAATTACTTTTTCGTTCCCCTGCATCGCATAGCAGCTACAAAATGAATATAGGAAACTGTACTTTTTACCGTAATCTGAGAGTGCAGAAAAATTACGCAGTATTAGGTAGTTGAGCGGGCATGCGTGCTTACCACCGCTAGGTTTATGATACACCGCGACTCGATATCTCTCGTTGTCAGTAAGACTCGAATGCGCGGTTGCCATTCATAAAGTAATCCCTCGTTCCGATGTGGGAATACGTGTATATCATGGCTGCTTTGATCTTTTAGTAATTCCCTGTTCTTCTGTTTTTTTTGTGATAAGATTCTAACATATGGTATAGTAGTTACATATACCGATTTGTTGTTCTGGGAACTGACTCATTCCTGTCGGTGATTTGCCATAGACAATGTGGTTCCTACATAATATTTTGTAAATTAATATTAATATATTTAAGGCGAATAACTTTTTACGATATATTATTAGTCAACATAAAAAAATCATTATTTGTTATTTTAAATATACAAAATTACATATATTATACATTATATGTATTTTATTGAATTATTGATAGTAGGTATAATACCTACTATTACGTGGAGGAATTGATATATGGTTGGGCTGGACACTTTCTAGAATCTAGTAGACAAATTGAAACGGGTCTCGGTCAGTTGTTATTTATTTTAGAAAGGTTTATCGCTGATGATAGAAACCTTAGGTGAACAGTGTCCTTCATATGCTGCTATTATAACTGGGTTGCGGAATTTCAGAGAGGAAGGTCAAATATCAAAGATAAACACCAATCTCGAGAACCAGTTTCTGTATCCACTCCGAAAACCATTGATTCTGTCCACGATATGATTTTAGAAGACCGACGAATTTCGCTCAAACGTATATCAGAAGCATTTCCTACGTACGTGTTTTTTCACAATCGTCCATCACGAGATAGGATGAGAAAGATGTCGGCCAAATTGATTTCGTAATACTTGAATGCTAATAAGTTAAGTCGCCGAAAAAAATCTGCCGGGGTTTTGAAAAAGACTCCTCGAACGTTTTGGATCGGCTTGTTACTACTGACGAAGCAAGAGTCCAGCACTATGACCCAGAGGCTAAAGAGAAATCCAAGGAGCTAAAATGATCCGTGTTCAAAAGTCGGTCGTCAAGATCGTTGCTTTAGTTTTCCTGGATCATTCTAATAGATATAATAATAGATCGCTTGGAATAGGGTCAAAGTATCATGGGAGCATATGAGTTGCGAACTAAATTACCTCAGAAAATTGTAGGAAAAACGCCGCAGAATACTTGCCAAAGGCGTGCTCCTTTCGCAAGATAAATACTCCTGCTTACAGATCATTGATTGCCCTCGAAAAAATTGATAAAATGGGTTGACAACCCGCGCTATCCTCCGGAGTTAACATCGTCAGATTGTTTATTTGCTTTTATTTGTTCCTAGAACTCAAAAGACAGTTGAAAACTAAAAGATTTTCGACAACTGAGAAGGGATGTGCCGATGAGAACTGGTTTGATCAAAACCAAGCCAAAGCTTTTTCTTTAAAGGGCTTAGAATTACTTTATGAACGCTCTGCTAAATGTGTGGGTCGTACATGAGATTGTGTTGAATATATTTTAGAATGACAATTTATATCTATAGATAAAATCAATTTAAAATAAAAATACCCCTTACCACCTTGTTGAGTAAAGAACTCTGAATATGTATTTCGGCAACTAAGTTGCCATCCTCGGCAGAAAACCACAAAGGAAAATAATGTCAGACGTAGCATTCCGAGAGCAATGCACCTCATAGAATGATATTGGTGGTATTCTATAAGATGCTTTGCTCTCGGAGTTCTACATCTGACATTATTTTCCTTTGTGGTTTTCTGCTGAGGATGGCAACTTAGTTGCCGAAATACGTATTGAGAGTTCTTCACTCATCGAGGTGATAAGGGGTATTTTTATTTTAAAAAGACAATTTATAGGCTAGGTAGTCATCAATTGATTTTATTGGAAAAAAATGGAAAAAATCTTTTTGATAAAAGGTAACAAAAGTAGACATTTTGCGAAGATTAGTTTATTTCTACAAAATATAGTTTATACAAATTTATATACAAAATACTATAGTATGGCATTTATGGAAATATAAAATATAAGAAAATATCTCTAGTACATAGATACATACAAGTAACAATTCAAATATATTTACATGTACATATGTACGCTATGATTTTTTAAGCAATATTTTGTATAGCATTTAAAATCAACATCACAGCATATTCC
The DNA here is from genome assembly GCA_031763485.1 of Osmoderma eremita. NCBI lineage: Eukaryota > Metazoa > Arthropoda > Insecta > Coleoptera > Scarabaeidae > Osmoderma > Osmoderma eremita. The sequence continues at coordinate 8,454 of JARFOC010083067.1, forward strand.
GTCATTAAATAAATTATCACTACTATTGCTTGGTATCGTCATGGAATGAGTCCTATAATCTGCGTCATTAACAGCAACCTGATCTCTGCACTGAAACGCCATGAGCCACCGAGGCTATACTCCAACTGGGAACTTCGGTATGTCCAATATCCGTTGCGTTTAAGTCGCTAGTGTTAGCAGTTAGGGCTTCGCATTTTGGACCGTCATCTGTTTCGCTGTCATGTTTGGCTTCCTTACCAGAAAGTCGTATGATGTTCCTGGCTAAATCAGTGAATATTTGCTCTATACCCTATATCAATTAATATAGGTACTATATTAGTATAATTAAAGATATGATATCATTACAATAAATATTTAATATTATATGTAGTTAAAGCAAAACAAAGTTTAGATAAAGATTGAGTTAGGGATGAGCTCCAATAGAAAGTACAATAAAGCGTTTTGAAGAAAAGAAACAATATTTTCAGGAAGAACTTATTCAATTTCAGATTTCAAACATTGAAGACGACTTACTTGGTCTTCCTTCGCCGAGCATTCATAGTAAGTGGCATCGATGGAGTGAGCGTATTGCAAAGCTTCTTCCTTTGATACCTACGCACAAAAAATTATCAGGATTTGCATAGAGCATTTTTTGTTTGGCTTTAAAGGGTCTCACCGTCCTGTTTGGTAAGTCGATTTTGTTTCCCACTACGAACATCACGACCTTCTCCGGTATGTTCTTCGTCAATTCATGGACCCACGTCTTTATGCTCTCGAAGGATTTCCTTTTGGTTATGTCGAAAATAAGCAGCGCGGCGTTGGCGTTTCTGTAGAACATCGGGACCATCGCTTTGAAACGTTCTTGACCAGCTGTGTCCCAAATCTGACGTAAAAGAATTACGATTCATTTAGGTAGTGTCGCATGAAAAACATTGAAGAATAGACAAAGAAAATAGGACTTTTTTAAATTCAAGAGTTAATTCACAGCTTTTTTTACCTGAAATTTAACTAGAATGTCATCGACAAGGATTTTGCAGTTGAAATACGAAGCACCTATAGTAGCTGACACTTCTGAATTAAATGACTTCTCCACATAACGTAGAACGGTTGAAGTTTTACCAACTCCTACAAATAAAAAGCATATACATTGTGTTGCAGAAAGAATTACATCCAGTTGTCTATCAACTTAATACACACACACATACTAAATATGTACATCTATCTCTATTTTTCCCTAATTTACACTTGTCCCTTATATTTAACAAACTCACTCGACTTAGTATTCAGTTGTTTGATTATTTCCGAGAACGGACCGTAACAGGTATTACTCTTATTTATGAAAGATTTGCCGGATGTCTTCTTTCTTTCTTCGGCAAAAGATTCATCTAGCTATACTCTTTTACCACACCCTTTTCCCGATTTAATAAGTTAATTCCTTTTTTAATGTATATTGTGTCATAGGCACGGTGAATTTAGGTTCTTTTTTATTAATTTCAAATTTTCGGAAGTGATTCTAATCTGTTATGGTGGTAATGGGCGATATGTTCTTTGAATCGTTTCCTATAGCTCTCCCTGTTTGTCCCATATAAACTAAACGGTACCATTTATTGTTATCACAGTCGCCGCATCAAATCTCATAAACTCCCGACATCTGTTTTTGATTAGATATGTCTTTGGGATTTCCCAAAAGATTCCGTAACGTATTACGCAAAGTGAACGCATTGGCAAATCTTGACTTTTAATTACTTTATTTATTCCTTTTATCAGTTCATGAAACGGTAATTTTACAAATTTCTTTTCTCCCGGTTCTGTTGACACTAAAATTGTGTAATTTATTACGTATTCCTTATAATGGAATATTTTAAGTGTTCTTTCGAGAGAAAGGACTGTAGGCTGCTATGCCCTTAAAGTATTTATTTCTTTATTATACCTACTCCTATTCAACGGAATTTTACCAATCTGTCAATTAAGAAGTTGATCGCGGTTATTTCTTGTTGCGCGCAGTGGTTTGAATCAGTTGTTATGAATCTCTTTGTACTAGTTTCTTTTCTATAGATGTCGATTTCTAGTTTGTTGTCGTTGTTTTTAATTACCATCCTAACTAAGAAAGGAAGGCGATTGTTCGCTACTTTTTCATAAATTTTATGGTGGAAAATTGTGAATTCAGTTGCCTGAGAAAATCGTCAATGGTCGAGTTGTCGAGATTGTAAGGAAATATTCGAGGTTCTTTTTCATGTTTATTCAAACTTACTCATAATACGATTAGCAATTAATGTTGGCAAGGATTCCCCGTTGCCGTATCTTCTGTTCCTAAAATTCCCCGCCTAATACAAGCCGATTCTGGAACATGCATATTAGCTAGCTGTTTATGCTACGCGATTTTAATTTCCTCTATCTCTATTTAAAAAATTCCAGGAGATATCGTAAGTGCCTGGTATTGATATTGGGGGGAAAAAATTAACAAACGTCAATTTAGAAATCTTTAAAAATACGCTTTTGTATGGGTTCTTATTACAATTTTGTACCCACTTCCGTTAGAGTATGAGCACATTTATCTATTTTTAGTGTTTCACTATCAAAATTTACCATGCAACATCGTTTTGAATGTAAAAGCGGGGCTTTATCTTCGATAGATAAAGAAATAAATACACATATTTACATTATTGGGGTATTACTCGCCCCCTCTTTCCTTTTGGTTTTTCGAAATTAATTTGCGTCATTTTTGAGATTATGTAATATTCTTCAAATTATGTTGGAAAACAAATTGATATCTGTTATAGTTTCCGAGATATTCATAAATATTTAAAAGCCGTTCAAACTTTGGAGGGCGACTGGACTTCCAAATTGGACGACCCCGCCGCAAAAAATTGTTTTGTGCGTAGAGGAAAGTAGTCTTGAGATTAAAGTTTTATTGAAATCTGAATTTGAGTTTGTAAGTATCAAAATGTGAATCACCCTATGTATCGCCGTGCAAAAGCATGAACGACTGCTCTTTTGTAAATGAAAAAAACACCAAACTTCACGTAAAAGTTTTTAATCGCTAAACTAGCTAACACACATAAAAACAACAATAACAAAATAGCTTTAGAGTTGAAACGTTGAGGAGCTGCGTTGGATTTAATATGTAGATACTATCAAATTTCAAACGGTACTAGCTTTAGTTCGAATTTAGTTGAATATTTATGGAAAGCAAGTAATAAAATAGTGGGGGTTTTAAATGATTTTAAAGAAATATCAAAATATTCGGAACATCCAACTAATTTCTGTAAATAATGGAATTAGAATATTAAACTATTAATGCATTAGTGACACTAGGACGGCAGGTAGCTTCCCAAATCACAATAGATTACTCACCCTGTAGGGATTTCCTAATATATTCTGATATTGTACCTGACCCAAACAATACGTAAATGGTATCAAATTATAGATCAATAGCAAATATACAATAGAATTTGGAGAATTGCAAGACATAAATATAAATTTGATTTGAATGTAAAATCTAAATTGCAACTTGGGATTAATAAACATAGATTAGTACCTATACAGAATGAATAACAACAGCGAATAAGCTATTAGTTTTGAATTAACAATATAACGATTAAGAAGAATAGGTAAATGAGCTTAACTATTAGGTATAAAATCCTAGAAATTACTAATAATAATATTAGTAAAATTTAATGAGGGGTAATTCTGAACAAAATTGGAATCTATATTCCTAGAAAATACATACAAATAAAATATACAGGGAGAGAACATGTTAAAATACAAATTAAATATACAGGGAGCGAACACCCTAAATGCGAAGAGAGCTACATCTCATAGTCAGTCCATCATAGCTTACCACTAATTTAACAACAGACTTTCATGCGTTTTTATATTATATAATTACACATTCGAACATGTATTTCATCGGTCTTCTTTGGCGTTTCTATTTGCAGAAGCTAGCACAAATACACGCAAAGCCATAATTATAAACAAAATATGTTATTTTTCCTTACGTTATTTCAATGTAGGTAATATTTCAACTATTAGATTACTTTTAACAATAAAAAATAGGCGTTTCCCATAAAAAAGTTTATTGTAATTTTACAATAGTATTTTGGGCTTTTATCAAATATTTTTGGTTAGAAAATATTTAAGTTTAACGATATCTCGAAAACAGTGGAATCCTCATAGAAAAACATATCTCCTGGTAGATGATACATCGGGTTCTTTTCCAAATTTCTTTTTCAAATTCTCTTTTGTAAAAGAATAACGAAATTTAGGAAATTTCCTACGATTTTGTTCCATAGCACCTGAATTATTAAATGCATTCAGCACAACGAGACCAATTTGTTGACATCCAATTGAGCAAAATCGAACTGTGAGTTCATGGCACACACATTCTCAAATTTTTTAGTACACATTAAATGCACTCCACCTTAACTAGTTGTAAAAAGCAATGAAGGTGAGCGAAGATCAAATGATCTTCAACATTTTGCCAAGAACATCGGTGGTAACCATACTTGAGATCGTGTTCTTACTTTATATGCTTACAAAGTAGGAACAGTTGAGGTGATAAAAATCATGATTTTTGAAAAAAAAATCTAAAATCACAAGAATTAGACAAACAGATAGTTATGGTTATTTCTGCAACTAATTCAGGCCAATTGAGTATAAAGAAGTTCGAAGAGCAGTTGAAATGCGAAGCCCAGAATACCTATGCTTCACCTTCTAGGTTTCAATTATCATCTTTTAAAACATACTTATATTTGAAGAAGAGAAATCAAAAATTTTAAAATCTATCGACCAAGTCTGTTTGTATGTCTCGTGATGGATGGTTAAATGTTCATAATGAACCAATAATTTGTATAGTTCTGACAACAGAAGATGGAAACATAAAGAGAACATAAAACAGAAATTTATAAAAAGCTACGAACATGCTACACATTCACTTCTTAGCTTACATGTTCGATACTATTACTAGTAAATATCAACTAGTCAAGTCAAGAAAAAAGTCAGCAATATAGAAATAATTTCCAAATATTATTCTGGATTATTACCATTATTATTGTATTCGTTGTATTTTATGGAAAATTTACATTGGAAAAGCAAATAAAATGCCCAAAAGACCGCTTAGTGAAAGGAATTGCAAGAAATTCGTGCCAATTTATCAGACAGGAAGAATGACGATGATACTGCAGATAACCTCGATGATGACTCAGAATCTGACGTAGATTTTGACCATATATTTATTGCAAGTGAATCACGAATTTTATATTTTATGCAACACTTCATCTCACATGTTCGGTCAAATCGTGAGAAACCAGTTCTACTGTTACTTGATAACCATGATTTCCACACAGCATACAAGACGGTAAAAATATGCCAATGGTGTGGTGTTATTATCGTTGCCTTCCAATTGCTCGCATCGACTCTAACCGCTCGATAGGGCTGTGTATGAACCCTGGAAGAATTATATGACTTTAAGATAAGATGCTTGGATGCTGAACAATCGTGGCAAGTTAATGATAGGTCGAGAAGCCCTTGCTCCAAAGAACGTAATAAAAGGTTTTCCTTATATAGCCATAGAATCTTTTGATAGAAACATATTTCCAGACGACGTTTTCCTACCAGCGAGTGTCACAGATTGAAAAGAAAAATACTAACGGATTCATCCGATGAAGATGACGCTATTTCTATAATTTTCCGTGACAACTATTTCAACAACAAGCCTACTTTAGTTAGAACGAGCAAATGGCTATAAATTTTTTAAAAGTAACACTTTCGCGAGATTGAAGAATGTGTGTAGGTTCAATGGATAAAGCTACATAAACATCCCAACTAGCACAATAGGTATCTGGGAACGTAATTACGACTATTAAAATAACTTTAAAGTCTATCGCGACATAACATGGGAACGCAAAAAGAACGTTCCAATTACCATATTACTACCAAAATGGGGAATAATTTCGTGGTAACATAAACGGATCTGCCTCGGTATATGGCTACGGTCGCTGAAACGTAGCAAGGTAGTTCCCGCGACCAGCAAATAGTTCATA
>JARFOC010083088.1:0-14471 GCA_031763485.1 Osmoderma eremita
GGTAGAATATGGGTTTTTGAAGTATTTAACTTAAGATTATTACTCTTGAACCATTTTCCCATTCTCTCCAAATTTTGATCCCACAATGAAAGCGCTCAATGGAAATGCTGTACCGTTGGCTCATAGTCCTATCTTTAGTTACATAGCTCCTATTGCCCATAAGATATCTCGCCGGAACAGTGCCGTAAAAGTTTCCAAAGACTTAGTTGCACGCTAAATAACTCTCACGAAAAACCCTATGTGTATGAAACAAGACTTGACCAAGACGTAACGATTTAGCTTTGGATTATAATTAGAAATCAACCTCCACTGAAAATAGTAACATCAATATTGATCGACTAAATTATTGATCTTCAGCAATTTACGATTATACTAAATCAAAAATAGTTGTATTGCACTGCTCCAACACACAGAATATGATGCCATAACGCAGAATAGACTAAATTAGCAGCATATACCATTTCGGCACAATTCTCAATCTTCCAGTCAAATGTATATCAAAATTTATCAATATGTTGCGACATCTCAAGAATTCGTCGACACACTACAAATAACACTGGTCAACAAAATTTCAGATTTATTTTGTCCCCCGATGTAAAATAGGTGAACTTGGTAGTACTTTTTACACTTATTTCATATCTGTTTTCAGAATTTTTATATCAGGCAGGGTTTCAGAGTGACAAAGCATTGAAATCTTGTGAAAGTATATATTATAATATGTGTATACATCATGAAAAATGACGTACAAAGTGATATATTTACTTGGAAAATGTGCTGATATATAACTTTCGGCTGTACTTTGCATCAGCATCTCTTCAGCGTCCAGCAATAGTCTGCCAACATAGCAGGGCTCCATTTGCCTTGGTATCATCAGCACTTTCATCGTTCCTTAGTGTCATGTTTTGTGGAGGTTTAGGCACAGGTAATTCCGGACTATGAGGTACTGATCTCAGTGCAGATGGCATATTAGGATATTTTACAGTATGTTTGGATTTAGAAGTCATACCACTTTTATTTGTTAGACAAAAATAGCAATGGGTAATATGATCTGATGGTTCCTCCAAATCATAGGAATAGCAAAAGGCATATGTCGTTTACCTTTTACCCACGCTGCTGTAAGAAGTCTGACACACGTAACACAGCAAATATGGGGAGCCCAGCCTTTGTCTGCATCACCTGCTTCATTGAAAATATTGGCTTGATTTGAATGCCATTTTCTTAACTGGAAACCTCCCCTTCGAAACAATTCATTCGTTGGATTGATAATGTTAATGACGTCTTCAACCGTATCCGCACCTGATATTAGGTCTTCAACATAAAAGTTACGCATCGTGACGCTTGCGCCTATAGGAAACTTGTCCTTTATTGGCTTATCTGGCTTTGATCTCCACAATATTTTTTGATTGTGAGTATCAGACTCATCAACCAGAATTTGTCGATATATTTACAGTTCCCTGGGTAAAGGGAGTGAAGGGAGAGGTGTAAAGTGGTGTATGTTTCTAGTTTAAGCGATTTCCGCAGCCATTCGGTATCCGACTTGATAATGGGAATCCACGTATTCCCGAAACACGTGTCGTCCCGAATTAATTAATACTTTGGGCGAGAGGAGTAATCCGAACAGTGTGTTTACTCTTATGACAGCTCAGTTCGTTTGTTACATCTGATGGATGTAACCAGGCAACTTTTTGAAATATAACAATACTTTGAATTGATAGGTTTAATTTACAAACATTAAAATCTTGACAATGGATATGAATTTAGAATTTTAAAAACGGTTACTATGTAATACACAGAGAAAAAGAAAACGTTAAGCCAACGCAAAACACATTAACTTAACATTCTAATCGGTTAAGTTAATGTGTTTTGCGTTGACTTAACATTTTCTTTTTCTCTGTGTAGAACTACAAGAATTTTGACAATATTTCAAAATTAACTTTATAAATATCTACCTTAAATACTTTGTTGTGTGTATGAGTATCGTGTTCCAACCCTTTTCTCTCTCAAATTTTCTTTTACCCCACTCCTCTTACTGCAGCCTCCAATATTTCTCTCCCCTTAACTCCAACCTCCAATATCTCGTTCCTCTATTTTTTTTTGATCGTTCAATTCACTATTTACAGTCGCTCGCAAATTTAAGCGTACACTAACCAAAAAATAAAAGCAGCGTGGTTTTGCAAAAAAATATTTATATAACAAGAAATACCAGTAATATTTCAATACATGTACAAATTCAACTACACGATTACTGTCAACAAAAATAAAATGCAATGATATTAACATCCCTGTTATGAAAAACTGAAAATAAAGACATATTATGCTACCGCAAAATTAAGCGTACGGGTACTTCCCCCGGATCTATATGTATGTGTATGTGCCTCAGATAAAAGAATACAATGCAACTCGTTGTATTATGTAGCTGTACTATATGCTCATCACGTGTGATCAATCATCACAGTATCCAGGAGTTCTTCACTCATCGAGGTGGTAAGGATATTTTTTATTTTTACTAAAACAAACCGTATTAAAAGTCTGGAATTTGCAAAGAGGTATATAAATTATTCTCTAGATTTTTGGTGGAGTGTTATATTCTGAGACGAATCGAAAATAAATTTATTTGGCTCCGACGGTGGGCAAATAGTATGGAGGCAGCCGTGAACAGAATTACCCCAGAAACACATTCAACACACCGTCAAGTATGGAAGTGGTTCCATACTATTTTTGGGCTATATGGCAGCTGGAGGTATCGAAAATTTGGAATTCATTGACGGTATTATGGACAAAACAAACAGAAGCTTGTAGGTTCTATGCCACAACGACTACAGTCTGTCATTGAAGCCAAAGGTTGCAGTACCAAGAACTGATGCAAACGTAACTTAAATGTACGCTTAATTTTGCGTAAGATGTCTTTATTTTCAGTTTTTCATAACAGGGATGTTAATATCATTGCATTTTATTTTTGTTGACAGTAATCGTGTAGTTGAATTTGTACATGTATTGAAATATTACTTGTATTTCTTGTTATATACGTTTTTTTGCAAAACCACGCTGCTTTTATTTTTTGGTTGGTGTACGCTCAATTTTGCGAGTGACTGTATATGGTTTAAATTTATCGCTAGTAATTCTAGCCTGACGTATACAAAAAATATCACTTGACGTTTTTTCTGTTTTTATTTTTTCTTCGTCGTGTAGTAACGCACCACAGACATGATAGACTACCAATAAACCGTACGCGCATCGATTCGGCGCACCATCAAACGTTGGCTGACATCTTGGAGCACAGGCGTCATCAGAGACGTCATGCCTACGTGTACTTGGTGCCTTTCTAGTGCTTTCTAGGGAGTATCTGCATTAAGGTGTTACTAGCAGTTTGTATGCATGTATAGTAAGGGTGATAATACGCCTAATATAGATAATACCTAATATATATAATACCTAAAAGATCTATTACAGCCGAGCGTCCAGTCCGATTCTTTTTAAAATGTCAGAAGGCCCCTAGCAGTTTAATCGTTTTGGTTATTTGTTTTCTTTGCTTTTTTTCTTTTAGTCACTATTTCTATGTTTATTAAAACTATAATATCGTAATATAATAAAATTATATTTTATAATTTAGCCAAGAAGTTTACCGAAAAGACACAAGGAAAAGCAATCAGAAAGGAATTAAGTAAACTAATATTATTTAATCACCAATAAATTACACAACAAACATTCCAGTTTATTATTTACTCCTAAATAAAACGTTTATTAGTGTCTCATTAACTTGATTTATTTGAATATCCGCCATAGTATCACGTCACCGGTGACGCATGTGTTCCAGTATGGCGCATTTCAATTGATGACAGTTTTGATATCAATATTAGCACTCTATTATCGCTATGTAACGCACACATTACTGGCACGATGTTTTTGTTTTCGTCGTCCAGGTAAACCTCGCTATGCGTACTCGTCCACGACTGCTACCTTCAATGCCAACTTCGACTGATGAAAACTGTATTGGTGGTTATTTTGTGGGCTGGTTTCTCGTGAAGTTAATTTGCAGAAATCTTCCAAAATCCCCTTTGTATTATGTTGTGTTATGTGTGAGAATGTATTGTGATTTTACAATGTATTTGAAAAATAAATATTCTTTTACCTAGTAACATTAATAATCTGCTTCTGGCTGGACTTAGCATACCTACACTTCCCACCGTATAGGATTCTACTTGACTAACCTTATTGAATAATAATAATATTGACTAGATCGACTAGATGAAGACATCTCACTTTAATCGTTTAATTTGCAACCGATAATCAATTCAAAACACCACCGACCATGTAATGCTCGGTGTATACTGCAGACAAATTCAATAATATAAGATAATATAAGATCAACAGAAACACAACGAGGTGGTGAGAAAAAAACAAAACAATATATAACATATATGCATATTGATTAAACAACTTTTATTGGTACCAATTCCATTAATAACATCATAATATTAAATACAATTTAAAAGTAGTGAATTAAAAACTATTTGCGGAAATTCTGCTATTGATCCAACTGGAATAAAAGGACACTTTGGTAAAGACGTATGGTGTAAAGTAAGTACAGACACCATATTTTTTTCCATACGAAGTTATGCCGACCTGTTTCCCACCAACCACCAGAGGTCCTCCAGAATCGCCCTCACAAGTTCCCTCCTGTTTCTGATTGTTTGTGTACGCGCATATGTGACTATCATCTGCCGTGATGTCTGGCGCTAAGCGCTGCTGGCATTCCGTTAGAGTAATAGTTTGCGTATTCAGGTATTGTAACTGATCAATTGTAGTGCCAGATTCATCTGTAGCACCCCAACCGCTCACGACAGCACGTTCTCGACCTACTTCTTGCGATTCTAATGCGATATAGTTTACTGTTTCAGAGTATACAATCACGTTGCGTAACAGTAACAAAGCAATATCGTTTTCCATAGAGGCATGCGTCCCTCGGAAACTCTCATGTTGCTCGATTTTCGCCACCGGGTAAGTAGTGCCACCAAGAGTGCGCGAGGTAGTTCCAACTACCACGTATATGTATGCGACAGCTTTACTGTTCGTTACAGATACATATTTTGAAAAACTTGATATCCATTTTTAACATCAACTTACCCATCAGTGCAGTGCGCCGCTGTCAAAATCCATCTATTGGTGACTATAGATCCACCACAGAGATGGCCAATATATGCGTATCTAATGGATACTTGGTAAGGAAATTGTCCTTCGACCGCAGTTTGCCCTCCTTGAATACGCCAATTGGCGCCAACCTCCGCTCCGATGGATTACCCTACATTAAATTTCCAATTAAATACTGCCCAGTAGAACAAAGAAAGCAAATACTATCACTATTTATCTTACCCAAGAGTAAAGAGACACCCAGGATCAACTCGAATGAGAAGTTTCTCTCCATAGCGATAGTTCAAGTCAGACTAACGAGGTGAACGATAAACTAGCAACTGCCCAGCTGCCCTTATATAGTACGAATATACACGCAAAGTCACTTTCGCCTTATCAAAATCACGAAAATACATTGAAAAGTAAATCGTCGTGGGAATCGTGCTACATGAACTGCTGATAAAATTTGCGAAACTACGCAAATCCAACACGTTATCAATGAAATTTTGCTGTTATCCAAGAGTTGCCTGTTTTTCTTTTGTTTTGTAACGACAGTCTTTCAATAATTTCTATTTTATATTATGTTATCCAATTGTTTGTTGTTGGTCACGACAATCGTGATGGGTCCCGCAGTAATTTGTGCTGTAGTTTATTAAATACATTTTCGTCACGATTCAAACCAAATTACATACATTTTGTTACATTTTTGTAAAATTAGATGTCTTCTTTGGAAAATTTCGCTAATTATCTGTTTGTTTGAGTCCTGAGATTTCTTTATTGATAATCCAGTTTTATGTCTAAATAACTATCCGAATATCTACGATCATTTGATTTTGAGGGAATATTAAAGGATAACAATAATTTGCTCTACAGGCCGTGAAGGCCTGTTGCTAACAAAATACTAATATTACGAACTTTCTAGAAATGCTGTACGGATTACATTTCTCCATTTTCGTATATTCCCTACCATCTCCATCCAATTTGCTATTTTCATTTTTTTTAGATCTTCATGCACTTTACTCATCCATCTCTGTCTTGGTCTCCTCTTTCTCCTTTGCCCCATTGGTTTTCTGGGAAGGGCTAATTTTGGTAATCTTTCTCTTCTTAGTCTTTCTACATGCCCCAGCCACCTTATTCTATGGGCTTTGGCAAACGCTACGATATTGGGGCTTTCATACGCTTCTTCCACTTCTAGATTTGTGCGTCTTCTCCATCCTTCCTCCGTTCTTACTCCTCCATATGTAGCACGCAGCATCTTTCTTTCCCATCTTTTTATCTGCTCCTCTTCCACCTTATTCAGAATCCACGTCTCACAGGCATATGTGGCCGTAGGTCTTATAACTGCTTTATAGATCCGTTCTTTTGTTTTCCTTGATACATATTTCGACCTCATGAGACCCTTCAGGCGTCCGTATTTCCGCTTTCCTTTTGCAATTCTTGCCTGGATTGCTTGTTCTTCACGTTTATTTTTTACAATATTTACTCCCTAATAGACAAATTTACTAACTCTCTCGAAAACATTTTTTGTTGTTGTTTGCACTCACCACCAGGTTATCTTCTCCTCCCAAGGGTTTTTCTGTTTTTCCCATAACCATATATTTCGTTTTATTTTGATTTATTTCCAGATCAAATTTCCTTGCCTCCTGTTCTAGCCTCTTTGCAATCCTCTTTAGTTCATTTTTTGATTCTGTGATTATTGTTAGGTCATCTGCGAATGCCATAACCTGGTGTTCATTATTAAATATGCTTCCCGTGGTCTTTATCTCGCTATTCCTTATCATTATTTCTAATGTCAGGGTTGTCTCAACCCTCTCCTTACTTCAAATTCCCTTGAGTTGCCTCCATTCCATGATATTTTATTCTTTGTATGATCCAAAGTCATTTTCACCAATCTTATTCATTTTCTAGCATTGCTTTATACATTTCGCTCCTATTTATTTCTGTCATACGCTTGTTTGAAATCTATATAAAATGTATGCAGTTCAGTTTTGTACTCATAACTAGTAGTTTGCATTTCTTTCAGTGTGAATATTAGATCTGTCGTAGTCCTGTTACTTCTAAAGCCCGCTTGATACTCCCATAGAATATTCTCGGTGTACGCATTTAGCCCTCTCCTTATTAAATGACCCATATTAAAGGACGCATTGGTGAATTTTGATAATGTGAACGTATTACATCACGTACAATTTATATTCAAATTTATATGCATTTTTACTTAAAAAGATTTAGAAATTTCATTTCTTTAACTTTAAATTATTACATTTGAATGATTCGATTGGTAAATTGAAATTAAGAGCTTTATATTGACTGAAACCCCCAGAGTTCCACCAACTCGGCGTGTCAGTATTAGGATCACAGCAACACTCCACCGAAAGAAGAAAGCAGAAGAATAGAAGAAAAAGGGGGAATACAATATAGAAAAAGTAGGATTCGAAAAACCCTTAAAGGTGCCGCCGCCAACTATTGGCACACAGACGACTTCTCACGCACTAGCTCTCAATAAAAGCTCTTTTTATAGATCGCAATTGATTCGTTGTTAATTTTCCTGTGGATGCTCAGATCATCTAGAAAGGCTAGGGTGGGTACCAGATTTTTTCGGCGACGGGCCCTATTGAACGAATTAAAATTAAAATATAGAATAACAGAGGGCGCTATTTTTTATTTATGCAAATATTTGTTTTTTCTTTAAAATTTCAAATGGAACGATATATCATTAAGAGCACGTAAACTACCGAAGGGAATGGTGAAAACCAGAAATTGCTGCCTTTCTTTGTTACGAAGTTATAGGCATTAGTAGAGCTTTTGAGAATAATAAAGGTATTAAACATAGATTCCTGGGAGTAATTCTTTTATTTTGGTTTTTATTGACTGACCAAACAATTTAAGTTGTCTTCTAATTAAATTTCCATCGTACAGTTCATATATTGTTTTTTTCCTCTGATTTTTTTGTTTATTTCTAGCTCAGTTCGGTGGGCATTTTACGAATATGGCAACAGTGTTTCTCTAAGAGCTTTTGTTTTTGAGTTACAGCTTACTACCCGCATTTACCAATTCTATTTTGATTTTTATGTTTCGACGTACACTAAGATATATTTTCCTGTTGTTTTAGCCATGGCTTCGTCAAAAAAGACATTGTTTGCATAATGCTCCGGAGCTTAACTATTAGATATAAAAATCTTAGAAATTATAAACTAATAATATTACTAAAATTTAATGAGAGGTAATTCTGAACAAAATTGGAATTTATATTCCTGAAAAATACATATTAAAGCACAAATAAAATATACAGGGAGAGAACGTGTTAAAATACAAATTAAATATACAGGGAGCTAACACAGGGAGCGAACAGGGTGAAAGATGTTATCAAGACAGATGGCCGACTACTGTTGGAGCTTGCAACGAGTTCAACCTGAAGTCATTCATTCAAGGAAATCATATAAAAGATCATTTCATAGTGTTGAATAGAAATTTTACTTAAATATGTAGTACTTTCCTTATATTTTTTAGTCAAAATAATAAAATTGTAAATTACAAGAAGTAAAGCAATTTTCTAGTATTTTTTTCTTAGTCGGAGTCCTAGAAATGCCCAATAACAGTAAAAAAATGAGGAAAAAAATTGCTGCTGACCAGTGTTATCGATTCACAGCATCAACATATTCGCAATTTTTTTAATTCGTTGCAGACATTGATTTCCTTTTTGAAGGGATATTAATGTTTTCAAATTTCCTAGTAAAACATTCTTTTTAATTACAAGTGGGCATACACAAATAAAAAACAAGAAATTTCGAACGAAAGTGTCTCCGACAAGTTCATTTTAAAAAAAAATTAAATCAAAAACTTCAATGAAAATGTCCCCATGGTTTAATGTGCTTTGTACATTCCTTGATGTAAAAGTTTTACTTCGTTTTAGCTGGTTTGACTTGGACTATCGCTATGGGAAGAAATTTCGCATTCCTGTTAATCCTGGGTGTCTCTTTACTCTTGGGTAAGATAAATAGTGATATTTTGCTTTGTTTGTTCTACTGAACATTATTTAAAATTTAGGGCGGGAAAAGCCGCTTCCGACGGGCAATTTCCCTACCAAGTATCTCTCAGACATGATCGTGAACATCGCTGTGGTGGCTCCATACTCAACAAAAGATGGATTTTGACAGCGGCACACTGCATTCTATCGTAAGTTAACGCTAAGAATCGATATCCAATTTTGCAATCTATATATATTGAGCAGTGAATACCACTCTTTCAAACCCGAAGACATACAAGTGGTGGTTGGAACTATTTCGCGCACTGAGGGTGGTTCAAGTTACTCCGTGGTAAGAAGCGTGCTACATGAGAGTTACAATTTTCTGACATTCGCAAACGATATAGCGTTGTTGCTGTTAAATAATGAGATCGAATACTCTCCAACAGTAGAAAATATCACCTTAGAAAACAAAGAAGTAGGTGAAGCGGAAGCTACAATGAGCGGTTGGGGTTATATAAATGACGAAAACACTCATGTTGCGCTCTTACAATACTTCAGCACGCGTACTATTTCAGAGAAGCAATGCAATCAATTAATTCCATCAAACAAAGTAGATGAAAGTAGAATATGCGAATACACAGGCACAGAGAAGACGATTTGCAAGGGCGATTCTGGAGGACCTCTTGTGGTCGATCACAAACAGGTCGGCGTATTTTCCTACTTTTTCCCTCGTGCGCAGGGTCTTTCCTGTGGTTACAATAAACCAAACGTCTATAGCAAGGTGTCCTATTATTACCCTTGGATCCAGGCCCGAATCTCCGAAAACAGTCCTTAATTTTTTACATTGAAATTGTATTTCATATATTGTGATTAGGAACTGGTACCAATAAAAAGGGTTTAACTACATAAGTTATATACATATATTTTTCCGATGTTTTACAACCCCTACCCTATCCATAATTACAATTTCCAAGCCAATTTTTCCAATTTTCCTCTCCTATCCTTCTGTTTAATACCTCATAATGTTTGTGTACATCTAAAAGCGATCCTACATACTGTTCCTCGACATAACTTGAGATATTCAGATTGATGGGTTCTGCACGAGAAAAACGGTTTGACTATAATTTTATGTTTAACAAATTATGTTAAGCATAGACGTATTTATTGCTAAGAGAAAAATACAATTATTCTTGGTATTAACATAATTTCATATTAAAAGATAATCGGAGGTGATCGTCTAGCATCGTAGGAACGCTGTTTATCATCTGACTGTTTAACCAATCAAAGAAGCGTCTAATGACGCCAATGTAATCCTATCCACTTCCATTTTATACAAGATGAGGCTCGTCGTGCGTTTTTAAAGTATTTGTGTAATTGTGCCGCAAAAGCAACGGAATAGACTTTGAAGAGTTGGGGTTCCCCAGAGTTGGTGGACATTTTCCATAGTAAGTATGATAGGTGCATCAAATTATTTATTTTCTGATGCAAATTATTAAGATAAAACGTATTTATTTGCGTATACAGGCTGATTCATTTTCGACCCTCACCATGGGAATGGGTAGGTTTATATATGGCAAAGTTGCTAAATTGTGTGTTTCTTATGAACCCGAAGAAAAAATAAATCTGTGACAAATGACGTTCTAGATTATTTAAACAACAAAGGAAACACATTTTCGTCTTTTATCTCTAGCACTTTTATTCGGCCTTGAAAAGAAAAACTAAAAACACATTCTCAGGGTCACTTTCTATCTTCTATCTAATGGTGTTTTATATGACGTTTCGATTCCCTCCGGCCATCATCAACTTTCTTATTTCTTACCGGCGCCATATTGGATTTTAATACCGTCAAAAAGAGTTTTCTTTTCTGATTTCAACCATGTATAACATGTTGGAAAAAGTTTTGATATTATGATTTTATTGACTAAAAATACATTTTAATATTAAATAAGGTAGCCATGAAATTTAAAACTGTGGAACGTTTCAATTATCGTTCGTTAGTAATAGAAAAATGTCGTATACCAACGAAAAGAAACGAAATTTGTTAAGTATTCTTTATTCATCGAGCCGAGATACAACAATAGAGAGTACAAGATATTTACAATTGTTTCCAGAACGACAACACATCGTACAATTCTCTAGATCGTGTTTGACACTTTGTCAAGAATGGATCGTTTAGCTGCGTATTATTTATGTTAAGAATTTGAATCGACGGAATATTTTGCAAATAATAAAGTAAATGCGTTCTTTTGCAATATATTCAATGTAAAAAATTAAAAACCATTTTTGGAGAGTTTCTCATGAATCCAGCGGGAATAATGGGACACCTTGGTGAAGATGTTTGGAAGACGGTAATTACAGTGCTCCAAAACCAATCCGTACGAAACTATGCCGACCTGTTTGCGATTGACCACTACAGGTCCCCCAGAATCACCGGAACACGTTCCCTGTGCTCTATTTGTCCATTCGCATATTTTACTTTCGTCTATAGAAGCTGGTGCAATGAAGGAGTTGCATTCCATTGCAGAATAAATTTTCGTGACCATGTATTGCAATAAATCAACTTTGTGGCCATGGACATTTATAACACCCCAACCGCTCACTACAGCTTCCACTTGACTTACTTCTTGTGTTTCTAATTCGATATTAAGTACTGTTTGAGAGTATCGAATCTCCTTGCCTAATAGTAACAAAGCAATATCGTTTTTCACAGAGGTACTCGTCCTTCGGTAACTCTCATGTTGCAGAATTTTCACCACCGGGTAAGCAGTACCGCCAAGAGTGCGCGAGGTAGTTCCAACTACCACGTATATGGATGCGACAGCTTTACTGTTCGTTACAGATACATATTTTGAAAAACTTGATATCCATTTTTAACATCAACTTACCCTTCAGTGCAGTGCGCCGCTGTCAAAATCCATCTATTGGTGATTATGGATCCACCACAGAAATGGCTTCTAGATGCGTTTCTAATGGATACCTGGTAACGAAATTGTCCTTCGGCCGCAGTTTGCCCTCCTTGAATACGCCAATTGGCGCCAACCTCCGCTCCGATGGATTGCCCTACATTAAATTTCCAATTAAATACTGCCCAGTAGAACAAAGAAAACAAATACTATCACTATTTATCTTACCCAAGAGTAAAGAGACACCCAGGATCAACTCGAATGAGAAGTTTCTCTCCATAGCGATAGTTCAAGTCAGACTAACGAGGTGAACGATAAACTAGCAACTGCCCAGCTGCCCTTATATAGTACGAATATACACGCAAAGTCACTTTCGCCTTATCAAAATCACGAAAATACATTGAAAAGTAAATCGTCCTGGGAATCGTGCTACATGAACTGCTGATAAAATTTGCGAAACTACGCAAATCCAACACGTTATCAATGAAATCTTGTTGTTATTCAAGAGTTAGCTGTTTTTTTTGTTTTGTAACGACAGTCCTTCAATAATTTCTATTTTGTATTATGTTATCCAAAGAATTGTTTGTTGTTGGTCACGACAGTCGTGATGGGTCCCGCAGTAATTTGTGCTGTACGTTATTAAATACATTTTCGTCACGATTCAAAACAAATTAAATAAACTTTTGTAAAATTAGATGTCTTCTTTGGAAAATTTCGCCAATTATCTGTTTGTTTGAGTTCTGAGATTTATTTATTGTTAATCCAGTTTTATGTCTAAATAACTATCCGAATAGTTCTACGATCATTTGATTGTAAGGGAATATTAAAGGATACATTGATTTTGATAATTTTAACGCATTACGTCACGTATAATTCATTTTCAAAGTTCATATGCATCTTTACTAAAAAATTTTATATTTATAAATTTGATTTGTTTACCATTAAATTATTATATTTGAATGATTCGATTGGTAAATTGAAATTACGAGCTTTATATTGACCGAAACCTCCAGAGTTTCACCAACAGTATTAGGATCATAGCAACACTTACCCGAAAGGAGAAAGCAGAAGAATAGAAGAAAAAGGGAGAATACAATATAGAAAAAGTAGGAATCGAAAAACCATTAAAGGTGCCACCGCCTTTGTTGGGTGATGAAAAGCTTAATTAATATTGCAAAAATAGGGGTGGAATCCTGATCATTTGTTAATTTGTACTGATCGGTATCCAATTCTTGGCACACAGACGACTTCTCACGCACTAGCTCTCAATAAAGGCTCTTTTTATAGATCGCAATTGCCAGATTCGTTGTTAATTTTCCTGTGGATGCTCATCTACAAAGGCTAGGGCGGGTACCAGATCTTTTCGGCCCTATTGAATGAATTAAAATTAAAATATAGAATAACAGAGGACGCTATTTTTTATTTATGCAAATATTTGCTTTTTCTTTAAAATTTCAAATGGAACGATATATTATTAATAGCACGTAAACAACCGAAGAGAATGGTGAAAACCAGAGATTGCTGCCTTTCTTTGTTACGAAGTTATAGGCATTAGTAGAGCTTTGAGAATAATAAAGGTATTAAACATAGATTCCTGGGAGTAATTCTTTTATTTTGGTTTTTAGAGACTGACCAAACAATTTAAGTTGGCTTCTAATTAAATTTCCATCGTACAGTTCCATATTGTTTTGTCCTCTGATTTTTTTGTTTGTTTCTAGCTCAGTTCGGTGTGCATTTTACGAATATGGCAACAGTGTTTCTCTAACAGCTTTTGTTTTTGAGTTACAGCTTACTACCCGCATTTACCAATTTTGTTTTGATTTTTATGTTTCGACGGACACTAAGATATATTTTCTTGTTGTTTTAGATATGGCTTCGTCAAGAAGACATTGTTTGCATAATCCTGATTGTTTTTGCTATATTTGTGGCGAATATATCTTTGAAAAATATCGAAAAGCCATATCAGACTTCGTAAAAACTGCGTATCTTCAGTACTTTAAAATAAGATTGTGCAATCGAGACAAGCCATGGGTACCTCATATTGTGTGCCAGAAATGTATTGTGTGTCTGTGACAATGGTCCAATTGAAGAAGGAATGCAATGATTTGCCGAGATCCTCAAAATCATCGCAACGATTGCTGCTTCTGTGTTGCGAAAATAAACGGAATTAATCCTGAAAATCGAAGTAAGTGGTCATATCTTAATAATCTTCTGCTGTACGACCTCAATTAAAATCATGTGAGGTACAAGCCAGCACATCTAAATGCTCTAATGATCCGAAACTACATAAACCCGAACACAATACATCAAGTAAAGACTATGATTCAGACTACATATTTACCCAATCAGAACCTCAACGATTTAATCAAAAGGAACTAAGTGACTTAGTAAGAGATCTAAACCTTTTTAAGTTAAAAAATACCCCTTACCACCTTGTTGAGTAAAGAACTCTGAATACGCATTTCGGCAACTAAGTT
>JARFOC010083099.1:0-14469 GCA_031763485.1 Osmoderma eremita
AACTAAGTTGCCATCCTCAGCAGAATCTACGAAGGAAGATAATGTTAGACGTCGCACTCTGGGACATTTGCACCACACAGAACACTGAATAACACTGTGTTATTCAAGTAGTGTTCTGTGGGAATTCAGTTCCTGTGTATATCAAATTTTCTGTGAGTTAAGTTGAGTTATTGTGTGGAAAATTATAACCACATTGTGAGGGGAAAATCTGAAGGTATTAATAGGATTTACGAATAAACTTCGTACGCATTGTTGCGGATAATATAACTGAATTCATACAACGGCTAAGATCAGGTACGTTCGCCATTTTGGCTACCGATTGCATGTCGCTGTGATTCCATATCTTTGTTCAGTTCAAATCATTCCCCGATAGGATTAATATTACAACAGTACTTCTTTGTAGGCCGTTTTTCGGACGTTTTTCGTAACCGTTTATTTCCCGTACGTTTATTTTCGTACGTTTGTCTTCACAAGATATTTTTAGTGCATTATTTTCGTTGGTTATTTGTAACCGTTTGGATTTCACCGATACCGAATTCTGCTGTTACTGGAATCGTCACATATTTGGGACCCATATATTTTGGCTCTTATTCGGCGTCACCAAGTACTTGTGGAGAGGAATCATCACTCGGATGAAAGAGAGAGAGAGAGAGAGAGAGAGAGAGGAACTTGAGAAGAGCTCGCTGTTAGAGGTCGCGCAAGTACACATTCTTTACATATAGTTAAACAGCTGACAAGCGCCATCCAATATACAGTGTGACATCCAAATATCCTATCACCACATTTCATTTCTTTGTATTTTATGATTAAACCGTTCATAGTCTTCAGTTTTTAAGATTTAATAACCAATATTTTTAAAGTACAAAGTTTTATTTCCGTCAGTTGTTCAGGAAGTAGTTAATTGTCAAATTTTACTAAATTAACTTTGTACTGCACATTTTAATAATTCCCATTTCACATTTATTGCATTCTAATACCTTTTCCATTTACTTTAGTATCTTCCCCTTTAGTGTTATTGTACTGTGTATGACGTTAGAAACTTGTATTATTGATTACGGCCACTTGGTTCGGAGACATCTTCCGAATATCACCGATCTACTGTGTAAAGGTAGAGGGAATTCCCACGATCTAGATCACAAGGTGAACAATAGCGTTAAACCTTAGAGTAGTCAATATGCAGAGTCACTCAAAGTACATATATACCGAGTATCGAACATAAGAATCGCTCGACACCGAACTTAACGACCTGATGCACCCGTAAGAATAAGAATTTACACCCTTAACCTTGTATTAAATTGTTTTATTGTTATTTACCCCTGGAGTTTTATTTATTAATCAACCGCTGAAATATATTTAACATCTTAAGCCAAGGTATTTGTAAAGTTAGCGCCTTTGTCTGCGGATTAGTGTCATTAGGGTCTTGGCGCTAATTATTTATTTTGTTTGCTTCGGTAAAATTATACCGAGCCTTGGCAACCATTAAAAACCGAACTCTAAGAACAATATTAAGCGAACCCACACCAATCCATTGAGCTTTTACGCAAACAAACTGCTCGCTACCAGCAGACAGTCCGTCACAGGGAACTCCACCCGCTTCCCGCCGAAACTGTGAAGCCAGGAATTACCAATTAGGTCGTCACCAGGTAGGTGAACTGATAGTTTATCTCCGGGTTGCGTTTGTCGTTTCCTTTTTGGGTATTTGGGGCTTCTGCTCATTCGGTATATTTCTGGGTAACACTTTCGTGCGAGGAAGTGCGTAGCACTGTGAAGTAAAAGACAAAATTATTTGCTTGATTTGTAACAGTACAGTCTGTGTCCCAAAATTATATAATATAAAACGTCACTATGATAGTCATAAAACTAAGTTTGGCAAGTATACAGGCATGATTAGAAGTGAAAAGTTAAATAAGTTAATATAACAGTTAAAAGATCAAAAGCTTATATTTACACGTCCAAAGCAAGAAAATGAATCTGCCGTTCAAGCGAGGTACGTACTGTCGGAGTTGATCGCAAAACACTCAAAACCATTTGTTGAAGGGGAATTTATAAAAGAGTGCCATGTAAAAGCCGCGGAAATTGTAACTCCAAGGGAACGTGAAGGCTTTTCAAAATATATCCTTGTCCCGGAATACTGTCGCTGAAAAAGTTAATGGTATTTGCATACCCCGGATAAAGTGACATATAACGAAAACGCGACTATCCTATGGGACACACAATTCCACACAGACCGGCATATATCGGCCAATAAGCCTGATATAGTAATTAAAGACAGGAAAACCAACAACTGTTATCTGATAGATGTAGCAGTACGATTGTGCAATAATGTCACAAATGATCATAATGATCTTCAGGTGGAAAGGGTGTGGCATATGAAAACGCTTGTAATACCAATAATTATAGGGGCCACAGGAACCGTTGCCTAATACTTTGACGCAAATCTCCGTATAACACCAGGGAATGATAAAAAGGAAATATTCTGTCAACTGCAAAAAGCAGCAATACTTGGCACGGCCCACATAATCAGAAAAGTTCTCTGACAGAGTGTCATCTGTACTTAGGATCAAGGTTTAATCCAGACAGATGAGCAACACCGGCTGGAAATGAACACGCCGAGGCAAAGAAGAAATAATAATAATATTTATTTGCTCTTTGACTATTACGATATTAGCAAGTGCTAAAACAAACATAGTTAAAAAAATAAAAACAAGAGATACATCACAATGATAAAAATTCCTCGTAAGAATAGCAGCACTTATTAATTAAAAAATTCTTGCACTTTCGCTTAAAATCCTTTAGATTATTCATCTTTCTTATATGCAAAAGCAAACCGCCTTAATGTCACTCTAACTATTCTTATTATAAACATTGCATAATATTTTAGTGGCCAAATAAAAAATTAATGGGTTTTTTGCCGCTTTTTATCTTTTTTTGGACCACTGTGCAACGCCTGGTAGACAGAAACTCAGGTCCGTATTCAATGCTTGCACGGAGAATTTCTCAATGCATTAAAATACCGTTGATAAGTAAGTTATGCGCTTATTTTTGGCAAACGATTGCGTAAAGAGCGCTCTTGTTAATGACCGCAGAGGACGTGATTCTTTCATTTAATTAGTTTCTAAATATTATAATACGGCAGGTACAGATATGTGTTAAGCGAATGTATTGGGGTATTTAACTGAACACTATTATTTCCAACAAATGTTTTTGTTTTCAGTACTTCCCTTTTTTTAATACCTAATGCTAACTATCATAAAAACAAAACATCGACATTCGATATCGTAGATACGCGTAGTTTATAAAGTCTTACCATATACCTACATACGTATGTAGTTGAAAATATAGTTGATTAATTATATGCTAATATTGTACTTTATTAGTGCCCATTCCTGCGCATATTCCCATATTGCTAGGAACTAGGGTACAAGGATAAGGTATTGAATGATCAATAATTCAGCCAATGTTGGTAACATATTAAGCCCTGAAATTGGATGGTGGTTATTGAACTGAAAACACAATTTGTGAATTTAGACCGTAACCTATGGCTATACAGCATTTTAAGGGCATAAAAGTTCACACCTAAACAGCATGTGTATAAATATCGAAGAAAATGAAACCCAATCAAGACATTGTCAGTAAATTCTGAAATACAAAAAATTTGAAGCGTCATTGATATAAGCAATTGTTTGCATTAATATGCAAACAATTCCAGTGAAACAAATTTCTGCTATAAATAATTAACAATTTCAATAAAGTATTTTATCCGGCTCCTCCGCCAAAATGTAAGATGTAATATACCACCATATTTATCCATTTGCGGAAGCTCTAAATAAATATATTGAAAAGGGTCTATGTGAGGCATGCATCAAACAACAATCCACAAAATTTTAAAAGAACTCTAGAACGTGCGTCCGATGTGAGATATATTCATGGTATCAAAAAATACGACAATGTTCCACACAAACTTGTAGAAAAAAGGTGGTTAAATATAAAAAATGGCAGAGAGCTGCAGATCTTCACGTTATTATATCATAAAATAGTTACCTTTAAGAGTGCACCGTATTAATACAATTAAATAATGTTTCGAACCGACATTATCTTCCTCACAAAACGACCTCATTTGTAAGATCATTTACATACAATAGGTATCTACTAAAGTTCCACATCTTGAAAACTTATGACGTCGGTCAATCACCTTGCTCTCAGATCACAGATGAATTGAGGTGCTCGCAAAATATAGCCGAAGAATAATGGGGTTGTACCTTCATAAAGCCCAATAGACATTTCTTCTCTACTGGCATTTCGTTTGTTTTATTTAGGGTCAGATAAACACAACAAACTAAATCCCCATAATTATTTTGTAGTGTAATACCTTTTGTAATTTAGTTCAACTTTGTAATCTATATACTACTGCAATAAAGACCATTTACTATTATTGTTTATTTAACTTCCGAGATGTAAATTAGACTAAAACAACTCAGGAGTTTTCATAATGTTTATTATTATTAATTGATATAATACATATTTAAACATACTTCAATTACAATTAGTTGTCAACTAATTCATTTGACTAACGAATGTTGTGATTTTTTGGAAAAATAAATATAAATTTGGTTTACAAACTATAAAATAAAACCCATTGCAGTAGACAGTAGGATTTCCCGATACAATGCGATACGTTGTAGTGGGGTGAGATAGCTCGGGATACGAGATGCTTATTTGAAATGAATGCATACTTATTATTAAATTAAGTAATGAAACATCTTTTAAAGTATTTTTATTTGAATATAATTACAATTGAACGTTGTCTCCCTCAAAATAACTGACTTGGGAAGTCAAACAGCGTTGGAGACGGTTCTTCCATTCCTCATAGCAGCGCTGGAATATTGAAATCGCCTTTAGCTGGTCGGTTACAGCCGTTTGAATGTTTTCGAGTGCTCCAAAATGATATCCCTTCACATGAACTTTCAATCTTGGGAAGAGGGAAGAGTCACAAGGACTCAAGTCCGGTGAATAAGGAGCCTGAGGAGTCACAGAAATATTTTTACTGGCAAAAAAACCGTTTATGGAAATTGCTGTGTGACAAGCCGCATTGTCATGATGCCGGATTCAATCGTTCTTGATGTTTGGTCTCACACGCATAACCCTTTTTCTGAGTCTTTCGAGAACCTCTCGGTAAAAATGTTGATTAGCTGTCTGACCTTGAGGCACGAACTGTTTGTGAACGATTCCCTGGCTATCAAGGAAACAGATCAGCATGCTCTTGATCTTTGATTGGCTCATTCTTGCTTTCTTGGGCTTTGGAGAGCCTGAAGTGTGCCATTCCATGCTCTGGCGTTTTCTTTCCGGACCATACTCGAACACCCAACCCTCATTACCAGTAATGACACGTTCAAAAAAAATTTCATTATTTTCAATCGATTCCAAAAATTCAAGGCACCTTTTTCCCCTGATGTCCTTTTGTTCCTGCGAAAAGTTTTTTGGAACCATTTTCGAGCAGATCTTTCTCCTTCCCTATTCATTGGTCAAAACTCGATGAACGGTGGTGTGAGACAAATTCAACTGTTCCCCGATCATTCTGACCGTCAACCGACAATCTGAACGCACAAGATCGCGGATTTTGTCGGCATTGCCATCGGTTCTTGCAGTTGAAGGCCTTCCGCTGCGTGGCTCTTCTCCCATCGACTGTCTTCCTTCTGAAAATTCCTTAAACCACCGAAAAACCTGGGCTTTTGACAAAACACTGTGTCCGTAGGCCTGCTGAAGTTTTGCGGAAGTTTCTGTTGCACTTTGCCCAAGTCTGAAGCAAAACCTGATAGCACACCGTTGCTCGAAATTAATGTCTTTCATTTGTAGAACGCTCTACGAAAACCAGGTTCACAGAGAAAACGACAACCAAATGACTTGATCGAGTTCAAACTTGCACTGAACGCGTATGACAATGTCCACTTGTCGCCTCTCCATGTCCAGTGCTTTCGGTGTTGCCATATCAAACGCTACGTTGTCAGTCTCATTAGTTAATTTACACACCTGGTTCAATCTGTAAATTTATTATTGCGTTTATATAGTAAGTCCAGTTCTACATACATATATAAGTACATATAACATGACGAAGAATTGATCGCAATAGACCTACCTTTTTACACACTTTGAATAATGTTTCTTTTATTTGCTTCTATTGGTTCTTAAATTAGGTGGAATATTCTTTTAGTGACAAAAAATTTCAGACACGTGTTCATGTTGAAAAAAGGCACTGTTTACTTCCTTTTTATTGCTGGTTATATAAAATATTGTGTACAAGTGCTAGATGTTCAGAATGTTTGGAATATCTTTTTCTGTTGAAAATGGAGATTGTGTTCAATAAATTATTAGTAGAATACAGATCATTGTGAGAAGGTAGGTTACTGTAACTTCTTTTATTAAAACCCTGAGTTGTAATTAATTTAACTAACATAAATTCTTTTAAATCTTTATTGTGATATGTGAGGGCCTTATTATGTGTGCTGTTATACTTTTGTCAACTCATACCTGTATCTGCACAAATATAAACGTTATCTTGCCAAATTATTTGTAGTACATTTTTTAAGTACTAATGTAGCATACTTTAAACTTTTGCCATTCAAATCATAAATTCCTATAGTTTCTCATTATTTTTTTCAATAAACCTTATTTATCTACTTAACTAATTTTATTTTACAATTAAAAAGACCAAGAGGGATATTTAGAGATCTATATTAATTTTCAAATGTAGAAAAATAACAAAACATTAAACCTTAGTAGACAGTGACTGAAAGTTCCTTCAGTTTCCTTTATTTTTTATTTGTTTAAAAGTAATGTATAAAAGTATTCAATATTAAATTAAACTATTATACACTACTTTTCAGTACAAGAGATATGTTTAATAAAACTATAACCACCCAGCAATAAATAATTGTTTCCATCGGCTTAAGATATGATGCTTCGCGGATGTATATAATGTAATGACCTCCATGATTAAAATCGTTGTGTTTCGACGTTCCTGTGATCAAAAGGGTTCTCGCAAATTATTCATCGTTTCACTTTGGGTATATAGATAATACACAAGTTTATTTTTAATTAACTATGAAACATGGGAGTAAAGAAATTGAAAACTATTAGCATAAGGAGTCCCCTACATTCATCATTAATTTAAATCAAAGAACTTATTGCACATCGCACATACATTCCAATAGTGCACAAACTTTATATTTTATTCGTTTCTCGAATATATGACCATTACTAAAGCCCTCAGAAAAAGCAAGTTACAATATAAATAATCCTGTTGCCATGGAAGACTCTTTATTTTCTATTTATTAAACTCTAAGGAGTTCTTCTCGTGCAGAAAGATACGAGGTACTCGAATTTGTAACGAATTTACGGAATGTTTCCCGGAAAGCCTTTACATTCCAGATAAGTATTCTCCATGTGTACATATTTACCTTTTTGTAGTATATAAAGCAGTTCAACATATCTCTTGAGCTTGACATTAAACTTGAACCCTTCATTCAACGCACTCACTTTAGTGGAAATATACCTATTGGCGAACATAACGAGAATAGATAAAAACTATATTAGTGAATTTCTCAGAGTTTCAAACTTACAGGTATGGTGTTTTGTTGATATTCGTTATCGCACATATTTTAAAGTTTGCAATGTTATCAAACTAACCCGGAAATTCCAAGAACTATGAAACTTTGGGAACATGCACATCACTTATGGGTATGTACTACGCAATTTTTTTTCTGCGGAAAAACACTCTGAGTGGATGAAATGAATTTTTGAAAATGAAAAATTTCCATTCAGCCTATGCGCATAACTCGCTAACGGTAAGAGGTATAGAAAACGTTTTTAGACAAAAATTGTTGGTTTGAATGAGTTTAAGTGTTATAAATGTAATTCGTTTGATGGTAACATTGGAAGTTGCCAATAATAATAATTGAACATCTACCAATACCAAGGATATCGAAATGCACGAAATAATAAAAAATGCTCAAAGAAAACCATCGTTCTCACTGTACACTGATAAAACCCTACAATTTTTGTAACCGGGTAGACCACATTCTGTAGAATTTGTAGATGAGATATATACGACTACATTTGAAGACACAGTAAGAGCAATAGACACTGAAGAAAAAGAGTGAATACCAGAAGAAGGAGGTTTTATAACTTTAGAATACAAAGCCAACGCTGTTACGTATTGGAAAGCGAGAAGTGAAGACAACTTGCGTTAAATACCGTCCAGCAAAAGTTTCGAAAACCTTCATCTATGCACCAATTGTACAGGTAAACGGTAAAGTAATATTGTGACAGCAATTATTTATTCCTACTTGTATTATTAATTTTTTTTTCTAGGTGGGAAGAAGCAATAAACAGAGGCGGTACGCGACGAGAAATGTTTGCTAAAAATTTCTCAAATGAATTTATATGGCAGCTGAATCAATACTATTTACCATTATTCGTGATTTGGACATCCAGAGATGGACATTACAAGCTAACACAGACCTTAGTTTAGAGAATTTTAAGGCATAACGACACTGGGTTTGGAATTTTAAGAGAGCTTATAAAATAGTTTCAAGAAAAATGAATAAATTTATTACGCAATCATATGATATTACTTATTATTAATCCCAAACATGTTTACCTGTCGAAAAAAGTATATGTGAAAATGTTGCCATATTGAAATTGTTTTCTTGTCTGCCTAAAACCTATTCAAACAAACAATTTTTGTCTTAAAACCCCAAAAGGCTGGCAAACGAATTTGATAGTGCCTATATATGAAATGGGAGAACACGGAAATTGGGAAAACTACAAGGCAATATACTTATCATTAGTATGCTTTAAAACATATTCAAGAATGATAGAAAAACGGTTGGGACAGAATGCAGAAGAAGAATTAGGGGAGGAGCAAGCAGCTCTCAGACCGGGAAAACAGACCAGTGGCAACATATACATATTAAGAAACATAATAGAAATTCGAAAAGAATAAATATATATTTTTAAAAAATAAAAAGAAAAGCTTTATATAAAACGCACTAAAAAGGATAAAATAAGTTTTTTTCTAAGCGCTATTGATTAGAGCTTTTCTTTTTATTTTTTTAAATATATTTTTAGTTTATCCTACTTAGTAATAATGTAATTATATTTGTTATTTTCATTAATAATTGTTCATAAGGTATTTTTTGTTTATGTAGAAGTAAAATTGAATTACCTTTGAATATCGTATGTTCTTTGAAAAACGTCAAAGACAATCCCAAACCTTAAAAATCCATCATTTCTTTATTTATGCACCGAGTAACAATTACATAGAATGGGTAGTTTAAAATATATTTGCAATATTACTGGTATTACAATAAACGTATGTACCATGAAGTGAACAGATGTATACATAAATAGTGCCATATTACTATCATAATGTATTTAAAAGTAAACTTTATATCATATCTATATCTACATATGTATTTTATATTTTGTCTCTGTAACATAAAAATAAAGCATCCGAAAGTATAATTGACAGATTAAAAATTTATTAAAAGAAATGTACTACTAATTAAGGATTTATTTATTTATAACCATCTTTGTAATATTCTTTCTTGCAATTTACAAGAAACTTCCCATGTTCGTTGAAATATATATCTTACTCTCTGCATCTCAATCGCTCTGTAATATAACATTTTTCAAACTTCATTTCACGGGTTCACATACTTGTTACAACAGTGTCTTGTCATATTTTACTTGTTAATTATGTCTCTTCCACTAATCTAATTGACTTGTGTACCTATAATATGTATTACTATATAGATATCTTTTAACATAAAGAAATTAATTGTACCTTCTACTTTAAATTGTAATTAGCTTCTAGACAGCAAATCATTTGTTTAGAAACATCTTCGGGCACAGGAGAATGACAATTTATTGAAATATACATACATTTTAGTTTTAGGTTATGGTTGCATCTATATATCTTTCCATGAAAATGTTATTTATGACAATTTGCTTGATGTTTTTTTACACGTGTAATAAACAATATACGATTATAGACTAGTTTATATTGTTTATTTTCAATATATTGTTATCTTAAAACGCCGTTACTCAATTAATTTATACCACTTACGTGACAGGTGGGAGGAGCTTAATTAGTACCGCTTCGTACCGCTTAAGCGCCTGTCAAATATTTGAATTTTTAGGTCACGAAATAATTATTTGTAATACTAATCCATAATCCTGCCTGAAAGCACATTAATATGCTGCTGCCATCTCCGATACGCATGTATGCATATTTTGCAGGTCGCTAAAACATTCAAAAGTGTGTTAAAATTGTGGTAATAAATCGGACTACATACGGCATTGTAAACAAAAAGTCAAGTTAATATAAAGCTTTTAAAAAGGGAATCAAACAAGGGGACAACAATAGAATACTACAAGAAATACTGATATACACGAACGATAATGTGTTTGATTGGGAAATCGGAAGAAAGAAATGCAAAAAATAATGAACGTGTGAACGGAACAAATAGAACAACAAAAATTTAAATTAACACTGAAAATACCAAGTTAAGGGTAATAAATGCAAAAGAAAACGACAAAATAAGAATCAAATGCAAGGGAACTGAACTAGAAGTGGTAACAACTGTGAAGCATATTTACCGAGGATGGAAGAATAGACGTGGAATAGACAAATAGGGCGAGAAAGTCAAACGGATCACACTACGCGTTAAAAGATATATTGGGAAAGAAATTAAGTCAGGAAACATATGCCGAACACTACAAATGAAAGACAGAGCAAGATAGAACCAATGAAGATGAGACATCTAAACTAGTATGAGGATTTAACCAAACTCAATAACAACGAAGGTAGAAGAAAATGGATGCAACAAATAGTAAAGGCATTGGAACGAAAAAGAAAGACGATGAAGGCGATGAGAATGATGATATATGAAATAATTTAATTTCTTTTTATAATTATATGGAATGAAACTCAACTGTTGTCATTCGAGAAGAAATTGCTTAGGTTCGATGTAAGTGATCAAATATATTTGTGTATTAAGTATGATTACAGATTAGATGTGATTATATGTGTGTTAATAAACAGTTATATTTTTCCATAAAATATATGGTACAAAAATTAAGAAAAATGGGATATATCAAAAAATGGGTACTTTTTACTTGGGTAAATGCATTACAAGTCGGCATTTCGTAACATTCTTTTACGACTGCAAACGGTAATGATTAAACTAATTTTCAGGTTGTATTAAGTATGAATCTTGTGTCGAAATGTACATATCGAATCTACGGTACTAATCGAGGGACCACCTTTCATATCTGACTATAGAATTATCACATTTCTTAAGAGAGAAAATCTTTTCATTTTCGAATGTTGAAAATATTCGAACATATCAGATTGCATATTTATAATACAAAACAAAACTGTGAACCCATTTGGAGAATATGAAAGCTCATTCATAAAACAACAATTACCAAGCGTCTGCTTGCAAGTATTATCTAAATTGAAATGCCTCACTACCATTATGTAACTTGTTTCCGCTCCGACAAAGGACTGAACTGTAGATGCTTGCCGAAATTATGCGATAGACTGCGTAAGACAAAGATATACGTTGCCAACCTGTTCCAGATATATTCCAGATCTCTGATTTCTAATTGCTCTACTGACGAACCGTTTATTCCTCGTTAACAAACGCTGCTATAACCATTGATTTTGTAATGACACAAATTTAAATGGGAGGCATTTTCGAAATATTAATGGTCGTTTAGACATTATTAATTGTTATCGTACTGCACCTAAGATATTAATCGTATTACACCGACATTCCATTATATTTCAGGGAGTACCAACATCATTTTACAAGCAACTCCGTCACACGTGGAAACGAATACAGATAACTTGTATAACGACATAATTATATGTCGAATCCATGTATTCTCAAAACACGTATCCCGAATTAATGAATATGTTGTGAGGTAACATGTGATATGACGTATTGTGTTTATTTATCAGGTAACCAAATAAATTCGTGCGGTTTTTGCTAACGTGACACCAATTTTTGTATGCCGGTATTGCGGTGGTAAACGTTTGGCAAAATGTCAGTAGAATATGGAGTGTGCGATAACCAAATTCAGAAAATTTTTCCCGGGTCACTCTTGCGGTATGCGCCCTAACGTTGTCCTGTAAGAATACCACTTTCCTTCTATTAATCAAAGAAGGCTTTTTGATAAGTGCTACTCGTACTCGCTAAAGCTGTTCACAATATAAGCTTGCAGTGATGATTTGACCCTTCGCCAAAAACTCATAACGGAATGTTGTCCACCAAACACACAATAAAATCGTTTTTAAATGCAAGGAGGCTTTGGAAATATGTGGTACCGAATCAGATACAAACGCTTAGAATTTCAGTACAATATGCACTTTTCGTCATAGGTTAACAACCAATCAAGAATTGGTTCATCATCGTTGCGTATGATAAGACGACTTAATTTGTTATCATTTAACAATTCATGTGGGACCCATTTGCTTAACTTTCACCTCCTTCTTAGGCGATGAGGATGCAAACGAATGGTTTCATCACTTACATTAAACCTTTCTGCAAGCTCTAACTACAGCATACTGGAATTTTCCCTCCACAACCTGTTGAATATTCTCGTTGTTAATGATCTTCGGTTTACCAGAGCGTGCTTCATCAGTCAAGCTGAGATCTCCGGAAAACATTTTTTTGAACCACTTCAGTGATGTTCGATCACTTACTACATCATCTCCGAACGGGATGCATATTTTACGCGCCGCCACTTCAGCTTTGGTACCAAGTTTGTACTCATAGAGTAAACAGCCCCCACTTAAAGTTTTATTCGTGGTCATTCTCAATTATTTAACAAAATACACAAAATGTGTATGTATCCGATAAAATAAGGATTCATACTAAAGTAGATGACAGATAGCAAACAAGTACTATCGATCAACAACTTAAAACATATTCATGGCACTCTACTTCATATAAAAACCACACAAACTTATTTGGTTACATGATATTAACATGCTGTATTATATGTTCATTCATATATGCGTAAAAATCTGTAAAACTAGGGAATACACGCATGTATGCACGTACAACAGAGTGTCGAACGAAACACCCCGAATATTTTGGAATCAAGACCTTTTTTACAAAATCGAGACACGTCAACTTTTGATTGAAGGGGGACAACTTTTAGAGAGCGAATGATCTTTATATCCTGACCTTTATAGCCGTAGAAATGTCAACCCTCAAACTTTTAAAATTGCACTACGAGTGGAGTGGTACATTATTTAAAATCAACCGCTAGTGTAATTTAAATATTTGGGGGTTGCGTCCCCTATGGCTAGGGGCTGAGGATATCAAAATCATGTTCCCCAAAATGTTCTTCCTTTAATCAAAAATTTACGTGTTCCAGCGATTTCATAAAAAAAGTATCTTGATTCTAAACAAATGTAAAATGGCTCTCATGATGAGTTGCAGAACAATAGGAAAATCATGGAGACCTAAACCACGCATGACATGCTGGCTGTATACTGCATGATTACCTACGGCTGCCTAATTTTGTGGCCAAAGACGAATCAGAGGCAAACAACAGTCAAACTCCTAGGAGTTCAAATTGGTATGCCTCTGTATTAAAGGTGCAATAAGAAGCACACCGACTGCAACCATGGAAACCGTGCTAAACCTCCCCCTCTTGATATTTATATCAGGGGGCAGACAAGAATGGGAGTATATAGACTAATGTGCAATGGTAGTTGGAAACCTAGGAATATCCTAGGACATACCAAAATAACATGGGTTGTTGAAAATCCCATGTTAGATGAGCTGCGACTCGAGTATTCCTAAACTCTTCTGCAATAAACCCTTCGAAAGTCATGACAGACTGGGAGATATGGAGAGAAAGGCTGAAACGAATATCGCAGTAGACCAGAATCTGGCACACAGACGGATCGAAAACGAGCACAGGTTCGTGGGCAGGGGTATGCGGGGGGAGGCCGGAGCGAAGAACACACGTACGCCCTTGGAATTCACGCCCTCGTGCCTCAAACTAAAATCTGTGCTAGAGAGTGTCTACAGCGGGGGCTACAAAGCCAACCGCAAGGCAAGCTGCCTTAAAGGCATTGGCATCTTATCGGATATCTTTCAGGCTGGCATGGGCAATGACCAGACGGAACAGCTAGCAAGAAAGGGATGCGAAATGATCTTCATTGGGCCTTGAGCCAGTTCTCGGGATAACAAAAGCTGCTGCGCATGGTCTGGTAACTGCGTGGGTGACTGAACAACACCAGAAACACTGGCACAATGTACAGCAAACAGATGATGGGAAAACCATCTGACCAACTGACATACTATCTCTTACAAGGGAAGGCAGGCAAGTGTGTCTCACCGATTTAAATGAAACTTGGTGGGTTTATAGACCAATCTAGTGTAA